>JAHBCN010003414.1:0-75572 GCA_019359885.1 Listronotus oregonensis | reverse complement strand
AAAGTAGAACCTTATTTATACAATTTTAAAAAATGAATAACTTTTTTTAGAAATATAATATGACTAAATGGGGGTAAAGTTGCGCATTTATGTGACTTACAATATGCTTTTTAAAAAGTCTTTAAATTTCGAGTATTTCCGAATCATCATTAAAATCGTCTTTATATTTTCTTGACTTCATTTCAGAAGAAAATAATTTGCCCATTTATGTTGCCACTTTTTCCGCGCTATTTGAGAGTGCTTTTAGATTTTACATCCGACGTTTTGTCTCTCGGCCAACATCATTAACTTTATTTTTTCATGGGCCCATATTGGATTTTCACGTAGGTATATAGTGCTCCTCATTCTGGTTTTAACAATGTATAATATAACATTTTCATTGATATAGCTACTACGTTCGACCAAAACTGACCTTGGTCCAGCACCAAATTTAGCCCAAGGATAGGACAGAAGAACTAGATATGTCAGAAGTTTATAAGGTTATTGTGCAGTTGATAATGCAGAATATAGTTATCAGAGCAAAGAAGTATAAAAACTAAAATAAAGGATATTAAAATCAACAAAAGAACATCAATTATAAATAGCTTCATAAGGTTTTTAAATGTAATTCTTAAGATAACCTCAAGCAACTTAGAAATGGGACATCTTATTGTAATTTTACAGAAAATTTCACAAGTACCGGTTAATAATTTCTCTGCTAGCAAATATAAAAATGCATTAAAATTTTAAATTGATTTTTGTAAGACACCCTAAATAATAGTAATAAAATGTCCTATTTAAAAGTCCTTCAGGGTTATCTCACAGATAACATAAAAAAAATATAAAGATTGAGCAATCAAAACTTTTAAGGTTAAATGCAAATAAAATTTTTTTGTTTGTGGATACTATACTCCATGGTTACGAGAAAAAATGTTTGATTAAAATGTTGATCCCTGAACCTAAAAAAGAACATATTTTGGTTAAAAATAAAAAATTATGTGTGTTTCCTTATTAAAGTTTTTAATAGGCAGATGTTTAAAATTTTATCTTTATTACCAAGAATCAATGTGATGCTATTTAAAAATTCTAGGTCAAAATTTGAAATTTAAAATGGCGTTTTCAAAATGGGATTTATAAACCAATTTGTCTTAAATTAGAAATATAAAAATTAATTTCTTTTGGAATCGGATCCTTTCAAAAATAAATCGATTACGGATCATTTTAAAATTATATAACAAACCCGGATCACGGATCCTATTTTTTAAAAGTAATCGATTCCAGCGTTTGGATCCTTAAAAAGGAATCGATTCCTGAAGTCGATTCCAAAAAGATTCGATCCGTACTAAGCTCTGCAAGGCAAAGCAATTGTAATGTTATACTCTGTTAAACTTTGAATCATTAAAAAAATTATTTTACTTAATAATATAAATTAAACTTTTAATTAAAAAAAAGCTTTAATCAGAAAACCAAATTTTTTTAAAATTTGAATAATTAATTTTATTTGCTGACAAGCAGTTTGTTGTCTTTAAGCCTTTACGAAAATCCCTTCTTAAAAGAATATTACATTTAAATACACAAACGATTTTTAACTTGAGACTTCGTCCACTCGTTTGCATAAAACAAAGTAATTCTCATGTTTTATGTAATTTCACAGTATTTCTTTCCCGTATTTCTATTTATTTTTCATTAATTTTCTCCAAGACCGAATAAGAAATGAGACTTTTCATTTTAAGAAAACCGAATGAATGCGGCGTTGGTTTTTCTCACGACGGACTTTTCATTTAAAGAAAATATTGAATTAAGAGTAAGAATTCGTAATGTAACGAATAATGCTCGGTTTAATTAGAAAAAGAAAGTAGCACCCGGAAGGTAAAGTTGAAAATTTTATTTAAGATAGTTCACTCGTAAAACGGCTTTTCTTAAGAATTAAATAAAATTGAAATATGTGTTTTTTTCTAATTGCAAAAAAACGTAATTTTTTTATCGTCTGTGAAACGAGATATTAAGAATCAAATTGTGCATAATTAACATTGTCAATATCAGTCATGTATTCATTTCAGAATATCTCGAAAACGGTTCTTACGATATTAGAAAAAAATAGTTTTTTAACGCCTGGAAAAAAACCTTTTTTTTCCAAAGGATTAGAAAAAAAAACAAAATATGGAAAAATTTTAGTTCAATTATTTTTTAATCTTTATTAACAAAATTATTACAAAAGTGAACAAAACATTATCAAACACTGTAAAATAAGTAAAGCATCACATAAACAACAATCCAAAATTTAAAAACAGAAGTCTTAATGATTAAAAACGTAATGAAACACATAAACACACCTAAAACTTATTCAAATTTTTCGTAATCACCCTCAGAACTCTCACTATCAAAACTTTCTTCGTTGGATGAATCTTCGGATTGATCAGGGACATACTGCCGAACTAATTGGTCGTCAAACTGTCCTACCTCCGTAATAAAGTCACAATAGTTTTTTATCAACTTGTCATTTAAAGAAAAGTTGTTCTAATAACGACCAGCTTTTCCACCCTTTTATTTTTTTAAATCACTAGAGAAAAAAACCCTTAATTTTTTGACCGTTTTCTTAAAAATATATTGTTTTTGAAAAATTTCACTAGGTCTTTTATTTTAAAAGTATGAAATTACTATTGGTTATTCTTTTTTACGTAATCGTCCTTATGGAAGGTAAAATATTACTGAATAATACTATAAAACAGATTTCATGTGTTGTGTGCACTACTCCAACAAAAATAATATTTTCAAGCATTGAGAACCTCTAACTTTTGGTAAAGCCTATTCGATCTTATTTAAAACAGCGCTAAATTTGTGGTCCATTCAAAATACTGCATCATGAAACTAAAAAGTAAAAAATACAATGATCCGTACTGATACTAGTCTTGACCCGTTAAACAATCAATTTTTGTTAGAAAGAGATGGGCGAGTTCGGCGTGAACGACATGGAGGAGACGAAGATAAAAGATGTTCATACCAATCTCGCGAGTTAACTTTATTGTTTTTTTTATAGATAATATTACCAAAAAGTTCTTTTTAACGAAAGAAAACGTATTTTAAGAGACTTCAGAGTTGGATGTACGAAAGCCAGGTTGGCTTTTAAGCCGACAACACCAACAACATAAGGGCTCGGTTTTCGCGTGACGTCATCAATGCAAGTGGAACGCACGTGCTGACCACATACTTTAACAAATTTTATTATTATCAAAAAAGTTTATTTTTTTTTAAGTAATTTTAAAAACCTTTGAAGGACATCCTGTTAAAAGAGGGTGCCAGTCGTCAACTGAGCCCCTTCGCACCCCATTCGATTTAATACTTAAATAGCTGCTCATATGCTCCTTAGAAAGCTCATGTTTTTTAATACTAGCTGATAAATTTTTAAATCTGAAAAGCCCTGTGAAACCCAAACATTATTTTTACCTTTAGCAAGTAGTAAACAAGGCCAACAAAATAAACTTTGCCTAAAGATGCTTCCACTTAACCAACTGTGACTATCATACCACTGTGTTTTAAAAGACCGCGAAAAAGACTGTCCATGTTTTTTGTCTGGTTTTAAAATATTAAGTGTTGGTATCGGTCGACCAATAGTCAAGATTTCACTTCGATCTTTTTCATTTCGTCGGGAAAACGGAGTTTCTTGCAACGAGCAAATTATGTCATGCACAGGGTTTAACTCCATTTTTTAATATTATTTAAACTATAAACAAAAAAAAAACGATAAACATGCACTTATAGCTAAAAAATACTTATCAAAAATCAAATTCTCCTGGACTAAAGGCCTGCCTAAACTTCAAAACTTGCCACTAAACTACCCAGGATTAATACTGGAAACCAAAATGCACCGGTAGGATTTATACATTCGATTTCGGATAAAAGATACAGGTCATTGGTCGCATCGGGTTGCGTGCTCTGACCAATAATCGTCCACCTGTTTCATCCATCTCATAATCGATTTGCGACGATCGTCGAAAGTCAAAGCGAAGGCGATCCGATGCAATCGCCTGCAGAAGTAATAAATCTGCCGAATTTTACTTTACGTCGGCGGATTTTTCGCATCACTTGGCATCGTTTATTAGTTTATTTGCTTACGTACTGAATATCAAAATAAGGCGGCTGAGATAGATCGCCTTTTGGTCGGAAGTCGCAAAGCACCAACGGTATAATATTATTGTGTAGTCTTGACCGTTCGCTCTTGCCTCCAGCGGTAACCATTTTCTTTTAAATTGTAGAAATATAATAATTTTATATACTCATTAAATAATATATTTTTTAAAATACATTTAAGGCATTTTTCCAAGGTAGGCGGCGCCTACTTTGCCTACCCTGACGAGCCGCCACTGAAAGCCAGACAATCAAAGGCTATTATTGGGGAAGACCTATGGAAGAACCTACCTATGAGCATAAAGGACTTCAATAGGGTGCAAATGAGAAACCTGACAGGCAAACTGACAGGTCATTGTAGAAACAGACACTACCTTAGCAAAATAGGAAAAAGCAAGACAAATATATGTAGATGGTGTGGAGAGAGAAGAGAAGACGCCATACATATACTTAGAGATTGCCCAGGACTAGGGCACATTAGAGGAAAATGTCTAGGATCGGCATGGCTGGACCTAAATGATATAAGATATCCACCATTAACAGGACTCGCATCACTAGTAAGGAAATTAGGGCTCTAGTAAACAAAATGACAGCGTCAGATCGGTGCAAAAGAAATGCATACAGGGTTAAGAAACCTGTTCATGCTTAAGGGTTGGTGTAGAGCATAATGGGCTTATGCCGTAGTGCTCAGGGCCCCAGCGAGGGAACTTACCATACTACGATACGATACCTTAAAGCAAAATAAATTAAAGTTTTAACAATAGATGCATTAAAGGGTATACACATATGCGTTGAAAATTGAGATTTTTTTTTTATCTTTGTGACAACTCACGAAGGATTTGCATATACATATATACTATATATATTAGACATATACATATACATATATACTCCTAAGTACCAGAGTACCGTGAGTGCCGGGTTTTCCGATGTTTAACCCATCTTTATGCCCCAGTTCCGTCAGCGCTGCCCAAGCACTGAAACATGCAAATATTGCATTTCACAGCACCTTTTCAGACAACGCGGTAGTGCCACCACGGACGTTATTTTAAATAACTACTACCTAAATATGTCTGCCCGGCGGGGCTGGGATTCGAACCCGGATCGCCGGCGCGGCGAGCCGAGGCTCTGACCACTACGCTACCGGACAGACAAGATAAAAATGTTTTATTCATTTTATTGTCCATAATCAAATTGGGCCTGAAATACGGGGTATTTCTCTTAAAATTCACAACGCCATTTTCTTTTGATAGAAGTAGAAAAGAAAAAAATTCGCAAATGTGGTTTCTTAAATATGATTAAACCTCGTTGTTTTTATTTTTTTAGTCTGCATTGCAGTACGTCAGAAGTCATGACCATGTTATTTTGGAACCGACTCACTCACCATCTGAAGCGTCAGAAATATTTATGCCTAATGACACAGCACCTTTGACAGGTGTCAAAAGACGATCATCGGAGGGGTAAGATTATCCACATTATATTTAGATTTAAAGATAAAATATGTATTTACTGAAGTCAATTGTATGTTTTTTATAATTTGACAAATAAACTTTTCCAAGACCATGAAAATTCTATCATCCTATACTGAAAATAATTAGTTGAACCTTATCACAGAATTTTTAAAGCAAAAAATAGATATATTTTGTGTCTCTTAGTTTACATCTTTATAAATTTTTTTTTTGAATTAATCAGAAAACTCTTTATTTTAATTGTTAATTACCTACACTAAAGACAAAAAAAAATTGAAAAGCGTTGTCCTTATCCGCCGACTGCCAAAGAAAGAGGGTAAAAATATTTTACCGACTCATTAAAAAATACGTCTAGTATTATTAAAAAATGTTCTCGAACAATGTCAGATATTATTTTTTTAACCATAGCATCGTTTATTTTCTTTATACATGTGGCATCTGGTAGAATTTTAAACAAATGGCGGGCAGATCGGTCGAAGAGCACTCAATCGGTTGCGATATCGGCCCCCGCACCGCACTCGCGCCGCCGCTTTTATTAAAATGAGTAATGGTTTCTTTAGGTGGGCCAACTGGTGCCAGATCAAAAAGGCCTACTATGCTGCGATTATTTACAATAGCAAGTTTTATCCCAGTCGGTAGCCAACTTGTATTATATTTAGAACTGTGCTTTAATCTAGAAAGATCGTTTACGTTGATTAGTTGTTCCTATCAATTCCTTACCTTTTTGTGAAGTTAAAATTGTTTCAGAGTGCAAGATTTTTATATATTTTAAGCACAAGGATTGCTTCCTTGGAATATCACTCTGGAGATTTTATACCACAGGAGTGATATTTTAGGAGAGTCACTGGAGAGTTTATACCACAGGTCTCTAAAAAGAACTAGAATGCTAACACTCATAAGCGTTTGTGTAATAAAAATTGTACTCACATGCGATGTCATTCGCATACTTATTTTTAAAAATAACTCAAGATTCTAGTGGTAAAACTACAAACTTTATCTCATTTGTCAACTGTCATTTAGTTGATTTAGCCGATTTAGTTTTGCAAATGGCGATGTAATGTATTTTTATCTTGTTGTCATGTCAGTTTATATTTTTCAAAAAAATTTTAGTTTTTACTTTCTTCCGTGATATTTTGTGTACTTGTGCAGACTCGCCAAACTAGATATTTTGGATTGTCAAAATTGAAAGGAGTAGAATAGCGTTTAGTCTTTGTCTTAGCAAAAAAAGGATAAATTAATTATAATAATGTGTGGTTTTGGATTCTATCCAGTTTCAGTATTTTTTTATTAATGCTTTTGAGAATGCAGTGCCTCACTACTATTTTGCACAGTATGATAATTCCAAGGTGATTGGAATTGTTTTTAAATCCAGTTGGATATAAAGTTATTGGTATTCTAAATACGGGCCCACATTTACGATATTCCTCAAAATTAAAAAAAAAATGAAATAGCCATTTAATGTATTTTTTTCGTGTAGAATCTTGAGAAAGACCAAAAAAAATAATTTAAATTTAAACGAAAGGTATATAAAATAAAATTTTCTGTATGGGACACCTTATTTATTGGTTTAGTTTAAAAGCGTCTATTTTTTAAATACGTTTCTATGCAAAGGATGTTTTATTTAGTGTTAGTAACGACATAATTATTCTATTCTACATGAGAAAATTGCGATTCAAAATAAAAATTGCAAAAATTATAACAAATAGTACCTGAAAGAGCACAACCAAAAAAATTCTGTCAAAGTATAGCGTTTGTTACTACTTTTATTATTTATTGGAAAAAGTAAAACAAAAAAAATTAATATTGTTGTTACTTAAAATGAATACAAAATCCTTTTTATTGAGAAGAATTAAAAAATATAAGACACTTGCAAAAACGAATTAAAAACTGAACCTGAGTAAAAAAAGGGACAACCTCCAACTTTGCTTAATTGGAGATTGGCCCCTTTTTTACTCAGCTCCAAAAATAAGGTATTCCACTTAGAAAACGTTAATTTGTCCCTGACCCTGTACACTTAAAATTACACAGTATCCTTACTAAACCTAAGAATAGATACCCAACCGCTGTGTTCACACGTCGTTGTCGTGGTTGGGCCCAGTAGGATCTTTTGGAACATGCGCTAGAGTTGCTGGTTATCGGCAACTCTTTTGGCTAGCGTATAGAACGGGATCCGAAGCTAAGATGAACACAAGGCTTAACTCAAGGTGTTAGCATACCGTGCTGATGAGTGAATGACATCCTGTGCTGTAAACAGGTGTCTCCAAAGGTGCCTCTGGGATACAGGGCGACTTCTCAGAGTATCTAGCCTTACTGTGGTAATGCGGGGCTCTGCCGTGGTGGACTATTACTTCCTAGCTCCAAACAGAAAGCAGACAGAACCGCTTTTATAGGAAAAAAGTGACAAATGTGCGCTGACCGAAACGAATAAATCCGTTTCGAGAGATGCCACTCAAGGTCACAAGCAGACAAAGGTGCGCCGACCGAAACGGGTGAATCCGTTTCGAAACGTGCCCCTGAAGTCACCGGCGCCTGTTTTACGGGGAAGGGCTAATCCATCCCGAACAAACAGGTGCTTAGGAAGGGATCCCTGAATCCAAACAGAAAGGGGACAGAACCGCCTTTATAGGGAAAAGGGTTCCCTGGCTTTAAACAGAAAGCGGATAGGACAGTTTTCATAGGCTGTAACAAGGACCTGGTCGCTACCCACGTCACTAGACCGGGAGAGGAGGGCATGATGGATCTAACCGTCTGCTCGTTATACTCTCCAGGAGACAGGGACACCAGAACACATCAGAACACATATTATGCTCGTGTCCGGTAGCGACACGAGTAAGAGGAGATGTAAGAACTCTCTCCCAATCTGGTATCGGATTCATTAGAAGTCTGATCCTATTGGGAGAAATATAAAAAAGTGTGAGCCACAATAGACCGAGCGGTCGCAGTGGAGGACGTAAAAAGTCAAATTACTTTAAACCTACCTACCTACCTAAGAATAGATATATTAAGCTAGGTACTGATTATTTCGCATGTTGCTTAACTTCGGTAATCTGCCGAAATGCGGTGTTCCAATAAGAAAAAGTGCTATTGACTCCATACTTTTTTATTAAGTGTACTCTATCCGTAAATCACTTAAGAAACTGACTTTGCTCCCGGCGAACAATGATGTTCGTACTTATTCACAAGGTTAAATTCCCATAATTCCATTTAATTTGGAAAAAAAACAAATTTTACCTTAATAGGACAAAATACCCAATAAAAAATCCGTTACAATCCATATCACTAATCAAGGAGTCATCACTAACAACAAGCCGACTTAGCCATTTATTCGTTTTTGATATTCCGTAAGCTTAGCACATAGTAGGCCCTTTCACATAAGGTGCACGCTTTCTAGTACACACCGATGCCATCTGTTAGCAACACACCGCCACCTTACCGCCCACTCCCTACGTCACTTGCAGGGCACACTCTTGCCTTTTAATTACGGCCTTAAGAGCGCTGACGTTAACTTTTGAAATTTTCGTAGAAAAACGGTAGTTCCTGCTGTTCATGCCATGTTAATCGATGGCCCGGAAAATTTCCGTAATTTTTCATAATACAAGAATTATTCTAGTATTTGTGGCGTTTGATACTTTATTGTTTTAATTTCAATATTTAACTGGGTCATTTCGATAATAAGAACGCCAACTTTCTGGGATAAATTATTACAAGAGCCTGTACAAGATCTGTACCTATTCCTGCAACTTTGATAAAAATTATTTTTTCCCTTAAAAACGATTTTAGTCCCAAAAACATTCGTAGTAGACTTTCATTTTAATTTTTTCGGTTAATAAAAGTTAATTAGGTATAATAAAATCTTTATTTACTTGCAGAACATATGAGAATGGCATGAACGGACAACCAGAAGAATACACAACTGCGACGAAACGACCTGCAGCTGGCGTTACACCGTTTTTACTTAATCAACAACAAAGTTTTTTCCTTCCGAACATGAATGCTACAAATGCCCATTTGTTTGATTACCAATCAGCAAATCAAACTGGTATAAAAATGGAAGATAATAATCTGAATAGAGGAGATGAAGAATGGAGAAATATCCATGTTATGTTGAATTGTATATTATCCATGGTAGAGAAAACCAAAAGGTAAAATGAGATTAAACAGTTGTAGATACCTATCAATTTGAAATGATTTAGTTGATTTCATGATAGCAAGTATAAATGAGTGAAAAATAGATATTTCTTGAATTGTTTAAGGAACATAATATAAATCATACTATCTCATTGAATACGTTATAAAAGTAATTTAAATAAAAGAAAACAATATGTTTAAGTTAAATTCAATAAAATTTTAAGAAAAGAAATCCACAGGATCGATTTTAGGCCTAATTATATTTTTAATCTATATTAATTGAATATTTAAATTAAAATTTAGAGAAAATTTAAAACTACTTGCTGGTGACTCCACTATTATGTATTTTGCTCATAATTATAATAATATTAAAAGTTATTAAACATGATACCGAGTAATTGGTGCCACTCTTTCCGACTCTAAATTTTAGTAAGCCATCCTTTATGTTCATTGTAAAAATAAAACAATTATAGCTAATATACAATTTTTCATTAATAAAAAATTCATTAAGTATACTAATTGTACAAAGTTTTTGGGACTTTATATGGATAAAAATTTAAGATAAAGAATCATATTGAACAATTTAGAAGTTCCATTACACCATTGATAGGAGTTTTATTTAAAATAAAACATTCCGTGTTCCTTTAATAACTTTAGAAAATATCTATTTTTTATTAATTTATTAAAAATTAAATATTTAATTTCAGTTTGGAAAGTGAATCACTAACAGTACTAAAACCTTTAAAAAAATTAGAAAATAAAGTCATTAAATGTATTAACTCATTACCAATTTTGAAACCAGCTTAAAATTCTATAAACCTAAATGATACTTAGATATAAATCATTTTATAAACTTAAATTCAATCCAATAATTAATAGGAACAAATGTCAAATCAAGAACAGACTAAGGTCCGCGACCACCTAAATAGTACTACATTCAAAAAAAAAAAAAAAAAAATTGGATTCATCAATAATTAAAAGGCTTTTTTTTAAATTAAATTCTATTTTTAGTATTCTTAAGATCGCTAAAAAATATTACATTACACATTTGTTTAATTTCCTAAGGTCTATGCAGTTTTATTGGATAAACTCAAACCTTAAATTCATCTCGTACATTGGCATAAATGTGGGTGACGAATGAATTAATTGTTTTTATAACTTTTTTTGTAATAATTTTTAATAATTTACAAGCACAGTTTTTTATAATTTTATAAAGCCTGGTGGGCTTTATAAAATTATAAAAAAAAAATTTTGGAGTTGATAATGGCGGTTCATATAAATTAAAATTAAATATTTAATATTAAAAAATGCTATGAAAAAAAGTTTTTAAGTAAATCAAATTTCTTTAATAGACATCATCAACTTAAAAGGTTGTTGCATGTCAGGTTTTATTTTCACTTTATTTAAAATTTCAATAAAATATTACTAAAAACGTTAAACTTAGGTAAAATTTATTTATTACAAAAAAACAAACCTAAAATTTGCCTAGGATATAAACACTTAACTTTGATCCCCATGAATTAATTTTCACAACTTTTTCGGTTATGATTATCATTAATTTAAAACCACGATTTTTCATAATTTAATAAAACCTGATTTGCATCAAATTCATATGGGCTTTTAATCGTTAAAAATTAAGAATTTATTAGGTGCTATAAACAAACAATTTTTGGACAATTTGACTATTTTTGTAGACGGTTTTGGTTAGTTCTGGTAAGTTAGGTAAACATAAACTAACAAGGTTGTTACATAATAGGTTTTGTTTTTATCATTTTAACATTTCTAAACGTTATTTCTTAAAACCTTTGTTACCTTTGGTGACATCTAATTAGTACTAAGAAACCCAATTTTGATTTTACCTTTTATATTGACAATAAACTTGTGAGTTTTTATAACTTTTTCTGTCATGATTATCACTAATTTAAAAGTAAAGTTTTTCATAATTTAATAAAAAATAATGTGCACCGAATTAATAAAGGTTTTAAGTAGTTATTTAAAAAACCTCTAAAATAATTATAAAATTTATTTAAAATATTTAAAAAATATTTTATTATATAAATCAACGAAGGGATATCATTTTTACGGTAAATATTGTTATTATTTATCAAATAGAATAAATTACATATAAATGTATCTTGAAGTAGGATTGCTTAACAAAAATCAACGTTTTAGTTGGTAAATGTCCTTAGCGGACAGACGAATAGTATGCAGGATAAAATAAGGATGTAGTAATATTTTAAAACATACATTCTTGTCAAAGAACTTATCCCTATTAGTCCATTAAGTTGCTTTTAATAAATACCTTTTTTTATTGCTATAGGGCATTAACAATTCTTCAGCAACGTAACTCAACAACTCAGCAAGATCCGACAAGTGAATGGATACGCAAGCAAGACGTAAGTCATGACCTCAAAAAAGCAGCCAATGAAATTTTAAGTGCGGCAGTTAGGGCAGCTGAAGAACGAGTAGCTGAGGTAGGTGTAATGTTGGGGAAACTTAAAACGATAAAATAATTTGACATAGTATACCGGGGTTTTTCAACCCTAGGGGCTCTGTATACTGTCACTCGTTCACTTGTGGCACATTATCCTACAAGGGTACCATACTCTTGTACACTTTATTAGGATATTTCCTATGGGGCACTAAACTGCTTTAAGAAACAGGAAGCGGGTAAAGTACTTTATTAATTTCCTTAACCTGATATGGGCGTACCCCAGCATTGGGTAGCCCAGTACCGGCCAGCCAAAACCCGGACTCTAATTGGCAATTTATTTATAAACTTTTAACTCTTGGTCCCCTTGGTCCAACTAAGCTGTATTAATATAAAACTTTTGCTTAGGTTTTCAAACATTCTTAACGAACATATCTTGCAATCCTTTCGGAATTAAAACATGTTTTGATAGTTTAGAGGCTAAATACCATGTCTTCTTATTATTAAATAAAGTTTTATTAAAACAATGGTCTTGTTATAATTAAATGTTTTTTGTTTTGTTTAAAACAGCCTGACCTGACGATTAGAACTTTGTTTTGTTTAAACTATTTTCTAGGAAACGATTTACCTAAATATGTATTTAAAATGCTCTTTATAGTAATTTTGCAAAATTTGTTATAATAAGTGTTATCCTTTATAGTTTACAGTATATTACAGTTAAAGTAGTATAGTGTTAAAAGTGGTTAGCTTAAAAGTCTGCAAATCCTGAGTCCTTAGTTTTAATTAAAGCAAACTATTATGTACAAGGTCAATGTAAAAAAAATCTAGGTCTTATATTCTGGACTACCTAATTTGCAAAATTGTTAATTCTTTTAAACAAAATTGGATTGTAAAATTATTGTGCAAGAACTATTACCCGGATTTTAACAAAATTTGGCATGATGTTTTATCACAGTATGACATTTTTTCTGACTTAACATGCAGGTCCTCAGAGAAATCTAAGGTTCCAAAAAAGCAAGCAAAAACTACATATTTTTGAGCTCGTTTTTGCTTGTTGGACCACCACTTACAAAGTTATGAGCGACTTAAGTTTTTTTTTAAAAAAAAAAAACAGAATTAGTTAATGTGTTTCTATTAAAAAAATTATAGATTATTAAAGAACCATTTATATTAAAGGTAAGACGTCGTGCTGAAGAAGCAGTTGGCGATGTCAAAAGGCAAGCAGTATTAGAGTTGCAGAGAGCAGTAGCAGCTGCCGAGGCAAGGGCAGGTGAACTGTTAGCAGCTGAGAGAGCCAGGGTAGAAAAAGCGTTAGGAGGTATTTTTTTAATATTCTTTTTTTTTTCTAAGCGAATTCGGCACAAAATAAGGGAAGTAAAATTATTTAGGAACCATTTTGTTAATTGTTTTTTTGTCTGTTGTATTTAAATTCACAAAGCCAACATAAATGTATGAACATCTAAAAGAAAATATTTCAGTAGATATTAATCTTAAAGAGAAGGGGATAAGTAATATAAACAGTGATAACAAGTAAGCATCTTAGCGTTATGTAACTTTTAGTGATATGTAATATATGAAGCTTTTTCTTTAATTATATATTTCCAAGGGTCCAACTTGTAATTATTTTAAAAATTATTTTCTGTTTTAATTAGTTGTGAATTATTTGTTTATTCTATATAATTAATTTTATTTCAGAAGCCAGAAAGCAAAGTGAAGACCCAAATACCAACCATTCCGAATTTGGAGAAAGTGGTCAGTCACCCTCCAGCCAACCAGCACCATCTCAACAAAACGTAAGATGATGTTATTAACTAATGAGAAACATATCACTCTTTACTTCACAGTTAAAAATGTCCTATCCTATAGATGTATACAACATTCTAACATATAAATTACTATAGAAAACACGGGACGATTCCTTTAAAATCATTTTTCTTCCTCAGTATAAAAGATGTCAAAATAAGAATGACAAAAAAGTTAAGCCTAAAAATTGTCACACAAATTTGTATACATCGCTTATGTTTATTTTTTAAGGCTTGCTGGAACTGCGGCCGAAAAGCACATGACACTTGTTCCGGTTGTAGTTTAGCCCGTTACTGTGGACCCTTCTGTCAACATAAGGATTGGGAAAATCATCATCAGGTAAAGAAAACCTCAGGTAAATTATAGAGAGCTCTAAGTGATCTTTTCATCACCAATTCCTGGTCCAAGAATATGAGAATGACTTTAACCAAAACTAACCAAAAATTTAAAAATTAAACTTAACATTTGTACAGTTACAGAATAAATACAGTGTGTCCCAAATTGGGCCTACATGTATTGGTAACTCGAGAACCATTAGAGCTACAATGTTGGTTACATTAGAAAAGTTTTAGAAAATTTAATTGCAAAATTAAATCTGCTTTCAGATTTTATTTATCTTTTATGGTTTTTGAAATAATTAAGAAAAGCCAAAATGGTGCATTTTTAACTTTTGCCTGTAGCTGGCAAACTACCAATTTTACGGTTTTAAGATTACTACCTTATTAGAAGACTTTAATTTAAGTAAAAATATTTTTCTAACTTTATTTGTTCTTAAGATATTTACCCAAACTTTGGATTTTCATACGGACGCCATATTGGATTTTTACATTTTTAAAAAGAGCTCTTCAAGAGCTTTTCATTGATGTATCACAAATCTAAGTTTTCAGATTGCCTAAGCTCTAAAAACGATAATTTTTGTTTATTTAATAGTAGGCTTAGACTAGACTGCGTAATGGCCGCCCCGTTTCATAAAAAACAAATGATACGGATCTTATAATTTAAATAATGTAAATGTCAAAATTAGCGTGCATCTTATTTCTCGTTTAGCAACGCCTTCAACAAAAATTCAAGTTTTGAGTATTTTAAGTATTTACAATAATGACTCTTAATTATTCCAATGATGAAAACGTGGATATGCTAGAAATTTATTTTAAATCTAACAGAAATACAGAAGCTGCTGAAACTTGCATACGATAGAACAATTTCCGGAGCGGCAACAACCTAACCAAAGACATTTTAGATTCTTAGTTACAAACTTGTTAGCCTATGGATCTCTTGTGAAACCGAATCCCAAAACTTTTACAAAAAATAATGAAGCAAGAGAGTTATAATGAAAAACGTTAGAGATGATCCCACAACATCGGTTAGAAAAGTGGAAGAACAGACAACAATTCCTAAGTCATCTGTGCATCAGTCTTTAAAAAAATACCGTTTTCATCCATACAAACCACGTATTGTCCAGGGTCTTTAGGGGAATAATTTCAGTAGACGAATCACCTTTAGTCAATGGTTTATTACTAAATGTCAACAGATACCCAATTTCCAATCCAAGGTTTTCTGGACAGACGAAACCCAGTTTACAAATTGTGGAATTTTTAATAGGCACCATTATCACTGCTGGGATACAGAAAATCCACATAATTTAAAAGAAAGACGGCTACAAACTAGGTTTGGCTTTAATGTCTGGTGTGGCATCATAGGTAATTTAAAATGCACCTTTAATTTACGTCTCACAATTAGATAAAACATTTATTTTTCTGTTTTAGACAACCGTTTAATTGGACCATTTATTTTTAAAGAAACTTAAATGGAGATAGGTATGTGCTACTCCTGCAAGAACAGCTTTTACCGGCCATTAGAAATACAGTTCCGCCAAAGGAAAAAAATAATTTGTGGTTCCAGCAAGACGGATGTCCAGCGCACAGTACCAGGGAGGTGATGGAGGTCCTTAGAAATACCTTTAATGACAACAGAATCTCTAATAATGGGCCAATTGCTTGGCCAGCTAGATCACCGGACATCACACCCCCTGATTTTTACCTATGGGGACACGCAAAAAATAAGGTGTACGAGTCCCAAACTAGGCTGAAACTAGAACAAAGGGTACGGGATGTGTGTTGCTTTCATCAACCGAAACACGTTACGCCGAGTAACCGGCAAGATGTTGGAAAAATGCGAGAAATGTGTGGAAAATGGAAGAAGACATGTACTGTGATTTTATTTTCTTGTTTACTGATATGTTTTTGTTTTACAGTTGTGTTTAATTATTATCAGTTTAAGGTAATATTAGGAAGTATTAATTTTTGCAAAAAGCATCACTTTTTTGTATAAGTTTTGAATTTCGCTTTCACAAAAGATCCATAGGGTAACAAGTTCATCACTAAGAATCTTAAATGTCTATGGCTAGGTTGATGCCGCTTCGGATGCGTATCATTATTTGTTTTTTATGAAACGGGGCAGCCATTACGGAGTCTGGTCTAAGCCTACAATCAAATAAACAAAAATTATCGTTTTTAGAGCTTAAGCAATCTGAAAACCTAGACTTGTTATACATCAATGAAAAGCTCTTGAAGAGCTTTTTTCAAAAATGTAAAAATCCAATATGGCGTCCGAATAAAAATCCAAAGTTTGGGTAAATATCTCAAAAACAAATAAATTTAGAAAAATATTTTTACCCAAATTAAAATCTTCTTAAAAAAGTGTTTTAATAATGTAGTAATCTTAAAACCGTAAAATTGGTAGTTTGCGAGCTACGGGCAAAAGTTAAAAATGCACCATTTTAGTTTTTCTTAATTATCTCAAAAACCATAAAAGATAAATAAAATCTGAAAGCAGATTTAATTTTGCAATTAAATGGTTTAAAACTTTCCTAATTTAACCAACACTGTAGCTGTAATGGTTCCCGAGTTACCAATACATGTAGGCCCAATTTGGGACACACTGTATAATATAAAACTATAAAGAAATGATTTCTTTTTAGATATGCAATAAAGAAAAAAGACCAACAGTTGCGTCAGGTCCAACAACGATACCGCCAGTAACAGTACCAGTTCCTCCAGGAGACACACGAGTTAAAAAGTGACACGCAAAAAGGGGACGAAAAATTAGGAAATTGTATTAAAATATAACATAAGAAAAATCTTGTAAGATATTTCGGAGCACCTATTCCATACTGTAGCATTATAATTTTGTTTTTGTATATCACTCATCACTTCTGATAACTACTACAATAGTCTGTCTTATAGTGTGGTATCGTACGATGGAGACGTTAGTAAGTCATTATGTATAGTATTAAGATAAGTTTTACTAAAACTTAAAATATCTAAACAAGTTTTACATTTTATTAAAATGTCAACAATAATGATAAAACAAAAATTACAGGCATATACAAGGGTATCAAATTTATGTTCGACATTATTCAATAACTTTGCTGTAAGTGAAAATCTTTTTTTTTAACAGACTCGTAGCACTTTTTAAGTCGTTTACGATTGAAGAATGCAAAAAACAAATTACAATCGAATTTTTGAGTTTAATAGTAAAATAGCATTTTTAAATAAAACGACCTGTATATTGTATCCCCATTGAAAATATCTTTCAAAAAGCTTTAAAGAAAAACTTATTAAATATGTCTATCTTTAATGGTTTTGAAAATATGGGCATCGACACAAGTGTAATAGTAAAATAAAATAGATCACCCTGTATATTGCATTACCAATGATCTTTAAAGGAGCTTTACAAAACTATCATATTTGATATGTCCATGTTTAATAGTTTTAAAAATAGGGGTATCCAAACTTGAAAAATACTTTTTTCCAACCTGTTAAAAATTCAATTTTTAACACTATCTAGATGCCTTAAAAATGTTGCTTTACAGCACTAGTGGCTTAATAGTATATTTCATTACCAGTACAGAAATGACGATTTTTCCGTGCGCGCGTGACAAATTCTGTCATGCAAGAACGGAAAAATCCATTTCTGGACGTGTAATGAACGATATTTTTTATTATACTTAGGTACCTGAAAGCAACATAAACAAAAACATCGCAAAAAATGATTTTAGAAAATGGCGATTATTTATTTTTATTTTTAAAACACTAAAACAAATTAACAAAAAAAAATACAAGCTAACTAAATCTAAGAAAATTAATTTTGGACGGAACCGTTATGATTAATGGTTATACATATTATTGTTGAAACTCAATCCCTTTTGTATTTCTTTTTGTTGAACTAAAGATGTTGAAGCGGAGTGTCCATGTATATTTTGGTTCTCTTGATTGACTGTTACAGATTTTGTAGTTTCCAAGTTACAAGGCTTAAACAACTTCTGGGATACTTTAATTTTTCTTTGTATGGATTCCTTATATATCCTTCTGCTACATTGGAAGAAAGCCATCCTCCGTGTCTTTTCAAAGTGAGCAAATCACCGCCGCTTTCTACCAACATGGTAGCCGAAGAACGCCTTAGCCCATGTCCGGTATTTTCTTCGTGATTTTTTAGCTTAAAGTATTTTGCAACAAGTTCTGGAATACCACTAATAGTATGGCACCCAACATGTTGAGCGTAACATCTTTGGTTTCGGTATGCAACAAATAATCTTCTACTCTCCATATTTTTAGGGCGGAGATCTGCGTATTTACGGTAAAGTGTACAGGGATTGAATTTGCAATTTTCATTGGTAATGGTAAAACTTCTGGTAAAACTTGCATATACGGTTTTCTTCTATTTTTGGATTATTTGGCAAAATTTTTATATAGTCATATTCTAGGGTCCTCAGGGATTGCAAATATACTGGCGGAGAAGAGAAATTATGTTTTAATAGTTTTTATTTTGATTTTAAGATTTAAAATTACCATTGATTTTCTCCATATAATGCGAAAACTCCCCTTTATGACAAGAAACTTCAGCGTGCAGTGTTGCCAAATGGAGGTCTGTTTTAATACGTCCCCAAATTTTCACGTCTGAAATATAATTGGGGAAAATAAAAAGCCGCTTTAACAGGAGAGACTATCTAGAGAAAGATATTCCAGCATATAAGCATGCGCGGTCTTTTTAATACGTCCCCGAATTTCAGACAAATTTAAAAGTTCTAGTCGGTCATGGTTAGTTCTGGTTAGCAAAGCAGCTTTTTATTTTCCCTATTATTTTCCCCAATTATATTTCAGACGTGAAAATGCGGGGACGTATTAAAAAAGACCGCTTCTGCTTTAACTAATCAGAATTAACCATGATCGACCTTAAAAATCAAACGCCCTCAATCCGTCATGGTTAGTTTTGGTTAGTTGGGTTAGCATTTCAGATAAATTCAAAAGCCCCAAGTTCTAGTCGGTCATGGTTAGTTCTGGTTAGCAAAGCAGCTTTTATTTTCCCCAAGTATATTTCAGACGTGAAAATGCGGGGACGTATTAAAAAGACCGCTCCTGCTTAAACTAACCAGAATTAACCATGATCGACCTTTTAGGCAAATCAAACGCCCTTAGTCGGTCATGGTTAGTTTTGGTTAGCATTTCAGACAAATTCAAAAGCCCTAAGTTCTAGTCGGTCATGGTTATTCTGGTTAGCAAGCAGCTTTTATTTTCCCCAATTATATTTCAGACGTGAAAATGCTGGACGTATTTAAAAGGCCGCTCTTGTTTTAACCAACCAGAAATAACCATGACCGACTTTACAAAATTAAAAGCCCTTAGTCGGTCATGGTTATTTTTGGGTAGTTGTGGTTAGCACCTTTTTATTTTTCCCAATTAAAGTTCAGACATAAAGAAATATCAAAAATTTAACACAACAGTGCCCAAAATTATTAAATCCGGCAGCACTGTTGATACTTATTTTAAATTTGACAGTAGAAAGAATTTATAATCAATTAGATATTAGATTTCTAACCTATATATATTTTTTATTTAACTTAAAAGTTGTTTTTCCAGATTTCTGCGTATTTTGTCAATGGATTTTTGTGTGTGTGTCATAGTTTAGTGAATAATTATTAATCTATACGTTTTTACCTTGAGCACCCTATTTACTCCAAGGTCCCGTAAGCTAGTTTAATTAAAAAAAATAAACGCATAATTTCTCTTCTCGCCAGTATATTTGCAATCCCTGAGGACCCTAGGATATGACTATATAAAAATTTTGCCAAAAAATTCAAAAATAGGAGAAAACCGTATATGCAAGTGTTACCAAACTTCTTGACCTGTGAGTTTTTCCATCTCGTAAGAACACGACAAGGAAACGCCCATTACCTTCCACATCGTCTAAACTCAAACGTGTTAAATCATCTCTGCGGCATGCGCCGAAGATGCCAAACACTAAAATTGCTTTTGCTGTTGATTACTTGTTCTGATGTAAGAACCTTGAATTTCTTTGGTACATATCCTACAGCTTGTCGTTTCAAAAAAGCGATTGTTTTTGGATATTGGTTGTGAGTATTTTCTTTTATTGCCAAACAACTCTTTAACATGAAGAATCGACTCTATAAGGTGGATGACTTCATAGATTTGGCTTTTTCAGAAAAATAAACTAAGAGAATATCGTCACTCACAATTTTAATTCTTTTCTGAGTCCGCCATTCGGTAAAAATGTGATATTTATGTTCATATCCCAACCTGGATTTCACTGGTAATAAATCTGCTCTCACTTCTGCCGCTTGTTGAAATATAATATCGGGAATATCCGGATTTTCTTCCAAATCTGAATTTATTTTTTGAAAATGGCATAAATTTCACTGACAGAAAATAAAATATGTATGAATAAATAAATCGTTGTTATGAACAGTTTCCATGGACGGATTTTTGTATAAAAGCGCACGGAAAGGGGGATCGGGACAAAAAATTCCGTGCGCTGTTCTGAAAATGTCATATTTACTGTATTTTATACACAGTTAAAAGTGTAGTATTTTTAGGTAAGTATAATAAAAAGTAGAATTTTAAAGTACTAGTGTTAAAAGTGAAATATCAAATTTTGAAAGGTAACGTCAACGTTTATTTATTTACTAACATTTATATTAATTGTACAATTAGATTTCCTGGGCAGTAAATCCAGCGATGCTCTACTGGCCGCTTCATCTATCTCTTTAAATGGATCGATGCAACCAATACTTTCTCCTACATTTTCTTCCATTTTAAGTTGATTTTAAGTAAAAGTAAAACGAGCTAAAACTGACACGATGTATCAAATTTGAAGTAAACATGCCGTAACCAACCAGCATTAACAACGGTTGTTAGAATGCATTAATAAATGCCAACTTCAATCATTTTATATGCGATGCTATGTAAAACTTAATCTTCCAATTTTTAAATAATTTAATTTTTAACTGTATTAATGCGTTTGTTGAAAAAATATTGTATGATATTTGTGTTGAGTCCATTCGCCCCGCGAAAATTGGATCCAATTTGGGGTTCGGGGCATAATGTTTTTCTCAAAATACGGTATAAGTTATCGATAATTTTCAAAAACTATATGAAAGACAACACCTAAATCTAGGCTTCTGCTGTAATAGTTTTTTAAATATGGATTAAGTTTTTAATATTTCCTTCAGTGAAAGTTACCCTAAAATCGGTTATATTTAGATATTATTTTCTCTTAACTCGACCCATATTTTAAAAATCCGTTACAGCGGAGGCATAGATTATTTCCTTACCTCTAAAATGGTGTATAATTTATGTCATTTAAGTGAAAAATAGTTACCGAAAAACGTTATCTTCTGTAGGCTTCCAATCGGAAACAACATCGCATCGATACACCGAATTTGGAAGAACCTGAATAAAATATAAAATTTTTAATGCGACTATACGAAAATTGTGGTAGTGGCAGTTTGTTAGTCTCCGCCCACCTTCTCCGCGTCCTTTTGTCCGACCCCTAAGGTGTAGCGTAAATGCACTCTTAAAAGTATTTTTTAAGAGACTCATTTAAAACTTTCACAGTCGTGCTTAATTGTTTTACATAAATAAAAACGATTAAATAACCTTTGTTTCAACTTTCAATTAAAAATTATTTTTTAGATTAGGATACGTATATTTCTTAAACTATTAAAAAAAGTAATAAGGCTATTTTTGTGATATTATTTTAAAACTCTTTAAAAGATCTTCTATTGGTATTCTATTAAAAAATGCTATTTTACTATTTAACTTGAAAACATGATTGTTTTTGTGCATTCTTTAATTTTTAAGGACGTGAAAACTGCTACTAATTTGCTAATTAAAACAATTTTGTATTTTGACTAAAACAATGTATTAGGATATCTTTATATAGTTAAATTGATAAAAATTCATAGTTACACTTTGGAATTTTTTAAATTTAATTATATATTTTTATTCATTTTTAAGTCAATAATATAGTATACCAAGTTGAGTTTAAATACGTAAAAAAGTGGGGCAAAAAAATTGTCCTGTTAAAATATTTTTTTTAACTTGCTTCTAGATTTTAAGAAAATTGATGTGATGTTAGGTATTTTATTTTTTGGTAAAGTTGTTTTTTGTTTAAAACTCTTAGTGCGGGTATAAATTAACTTTAATTAAATATAACATTATTATTATTATTATTTTAATTAAAAGAAATATTTTAGTCTTCGTACAAATTAATGATTTTCCTTCTTTACTATAACATACTGTTTGTTTTACAAAAAAGACAAGATTCTTTTTTTATTTATTAGACTTTGGTCTCTAATATTTTTCCTAAAAATATCACAAAATTTACTTAATCTAAAATTAAATTCGTTAACCGTACTTTGTATGTAATAAATAATTGTCAGAATGTGTTGTTGATCTTTTGATTCTATAATTTTGATATGTTTTTTGTTATATCTAATTATAAGATTATCTAGAAAGGGTTAACGGCGATTAATAGGATAAGATGGTCCAATTAATAAAAATTAAAAAAATCAAATGTTTTACCAACCAAAAATATAAATATAAAAATTAGAAATTTAAGATTATTTTGTTCTAAACTAATAAACTGTCAAAATGTCAATATTTTAATAACAATTAAATTTTAATAAAAGGTAAATATTGGTAAAATTTTATGTAAATTTAAAAATTGTTTAACTTAACAAATAATTAATTCTGCTACAACTTTTCAGCGTATATAGGGTGTCCAAAACATACACTACAACGCAAAATTAAAAAATATCCTTTTGTTAACCGTAATTTTTAATTTAAATAATTTGGAAACAAACAAACCATTTTTAATTACTTTTTTTTGGGTGAAAGGTACTTTTATCTATTTTTTAATTATTGGTGGGGAGCATTTTATTACAACGTGCTTTTATTGTACAGGGTAATTTAAAAGAGTATGTTCCATAGGCGGTTTTCTCTTTCACGTATAAAAAATAAGTGACACCAGTCAAACTTCAGTTTTTCCCTAGTGTGCAAGGCCAGTGGTTTATCTACTAGATAGCTTTTGAAATTTGTCTCTAACTATAATAGTTTCGAAAGTGTGCAATTTTTTCCTATACAATATTCATTTTCACTTTTAATAATATGATGTTGACCAGTTTAGCCACAAACTGATTACCATGGTTACTTTACATTCTGATAACAGTTTGTCAATTAATTAAAATTTCAAAACTATTAAAGTTAGAGACAAATTTTTAAACTACTTAGTAGATGAACCACTGGCCTTTCACTCTAGGAGAAACTAAAGTTTAGTGTCACCCATTTCCCATAGGTAAAATAAAAAACCTCCTGTGGGACATACCTCTATATTTCACCCTGTACAATTAGAATACGTTGTAATAAAATACTCCCCATGAATAATATAAAATTAGATTGATGCACCTTTGATTAAAAAAATAAATAAAAATAGTTTGTTAGATTTCAAATTATTAAACTTTAAAATCACTCTTAAAAAAACAAAATCCCTTAATTTTGTGTGTACAAAATCAACATCTGCTGTTTGCTAATTAATTTTAATGTTTTTTTGTGTAAAGTCACTTCAAAACAACATTTCTTAGTGGCAGAGTGATTGGTTATAAAAAAGTAGAAATATATCGACGTCAGTAATCATTTATTCTAATTTTTTATCATATGCATATTCGCACGACACCCTGTATACATTTTGTTTAATGGAAAGGTATTAGAATTTTCTAAAATTTTGTATTATTTTGTGCTATTTTAAATATAAGTTTAGCCAAACCACCCCCTCTGAAACCTTTAATAGAGCAAATTTTAGTATTTAGTGTTTCGTTTTAGTTTTAATTTATCGGTATGTGATTTTTTAAAATGCAATACAGTTCTTAAATATACTATTTAGTAGTAGTATAGTATTTATTCAATTTATGTTTATAATTGTTATTATTATAAGTGTAAATAAATGTTTAAATATTTTATTGATTTCAACTTGTTTTTCAAACTTATTTTCCTCTTTCAAGTGTGAAACAGAAGCATAAATCGTTACTCCGAAGGAAAATAACAGGTTATTTCCAACACGTCGAAAAACCGTCACCGAACGATCACGCTCATGCGCAGTGCGTTCCAGCAGAGACGTGACGGTTATGGGACGATCCTGTTTGTATACCAACAAAACTTGGGATCGTTTATGTTACGGTTTCAGAACGGTAATTCCGATACATGGCCCAAATTGAAAACTGTTTGGGTTGACTTGCGCATTGAGTATCTTAACACTGGATTTTTGATTTTTAACAGCTGTTTCATCTTTTATCTTCATTTGTTTACTGTTCTTTAGCGACTAACGTGCATAGTGCTTTATCATTTCCTATTTTCTTGCTTGTTTAATCTTTCAAGCATTAATTTTTAAACCTCCTAAGCCCATCATTGAATTTAAGTATCTTTAAAGATGAGTGACGATATTATGAGTAATATTTTTTAACTTTGATCACAAAAATAATAAGTAAAAAAGTAGGGATATATTTTCAAAACAAAAAATTTAAAGACTTTTAATTTGGCAGTCCCGAAAACGATCCGCAAAGCGATCCAACGTTTGTTACTTTTTGTACCATCACGAAACTATTTTAAGTCCACGCATGCGTCGAAGCGCACCAAAAAACAATTCAAAAACGGTTTCGAAACGATACTGGGATGCTTGTTGGACCAAACATAACATAATTTAAAAAACCTAGTTTAAAAAGAAACAAAAGTGAATTTTTAATTTTTAATGTGATATTACGTAAACTGTAATAAAAAAGGTGCAAATTTATTGCCCAATAAAAAAAATACAACAGCTGGAAAAAAAAAATTCAAAAACATAGAAAAAATACTATCACTATCATTAAACGTGATGGACAAAAATAATATATGCCACTTTTGCTTTAAGAAAAACATATTAACTAAAAATTAAATCGCATAAACATGATAGCAATGACTTATAATAATTTTTGACTATAAAAAAATATATTTAGTTTAAAATATTTTAGCACCGACTTTAAAAACAATTTACTTAAAGAAACGATACATAGCATATCTGTAATAAGCAATACATCTTTAAATATAAAAAGCCAGATCTAACCATGACCGACCAGAACTAAGGGGTTTTGAATTTGTCTTAATTATCCCTACGTAGAATTAATTAATAAAATTTTAATAATTTTTAATATGGTATATGGTAATATGGTAATGATTTATTAACTGAAAATTTTGCAATTTGACTTTATTTTTTACCTACCTAATGATTTGTTTATATCACATTTCTGAAAATAAATAGGTAGAGTAATCTTTAGAGTTGTCTTCCCTCTTAAATGTTAAATTTTACTTTAAGTATTCACATTTTTCCTAGGTAAAAACCTAATGCTTATTTTGCGGCGAAAATAAAATCGTTATACCACCATCGGCATCGCCAGAAAACGGATTACCAAAAAATAATTTGAGATTTGCACACAAACAGCCGGTATAAAAACAGTATACCCAGAACCATAAGATCAACCATAGCAATAAAAAAGAATAGGAACTGAAACAAAAAAGACTATGCTTAAAAATTATCGTTTTTTGAAAATTTCTTACAGCAATCGATGCCACTTCAGCCAACCATAACACTCCTCTGTAGTAGTACTTCCTGTGGCGGAAATTATAAAACCCTTATCATAAATAAACGTTTATACAAGTTTCTATAATTCCTTGAAATGGCTGTAAATTATTAGATCAAGAAAGCAACAGGTAGTAATAACATACTTATTGTTATCTAAAATTATTTAATGCCATAATGGAGCAATAAATGACCATACCCCATGTTTCCAGACTAACAACAATTAATTTTAGATCCAACCCAACTAGCAAATGTATTTTATAATTTAATTTTCTACAACTTTTTTGTTTTATTTATGCTTCAAATTAAATTATATATATATATATATATATATATATATATATATATATATATATATATATATATATATATATATATATATATATATATATATATATATATATATATATATATTAACAGGTGTGGATAACACTATATGGTTGTCTGCAACTGAAATGTTTTATATTTAATCAGTAAAACGTTTCTGCTACAATATTAAAAAATATCTAATAAAGCAGTTTTAAAATTATTATAAATATACTTTGATGACCAAGCTATAAAACAACTTAGTCTACAAAACTAAATTGTTTTATAATGCCTTTGTAAAAGTCTTTCGAAGCATATTAATACCTCTATAAAAACTTATAAAAAATATTTTATTGTATTAGTTGGTCATCTTATAAAATACTTTTTCTAAAGTAGTATTTAGGACTATTTCGATTTATGGAGTAAATTGTTGCCCTAGAGCTTGCTATATAATTATTATATAGAGATGCTGTCTGCTATAGATTGGAAACAGGAACAAAATGATTACATAATTAAATTGTTTTTCTTTAAATATAATTATTGCGGCTACCTACGCAATAAAACACATCTGCTATATTACATTTCTTGCATTAAATGTGTGGTTATGTTTCCTTATACTTATACCTGGGCTTTGTTTTTTATAAAAATAATTATAACGATTGATAATGCAAAAGCAAAAATTTAAAATGTCAGATATAGAACAATGAAAAAAAAATATATATATATGATGGTTTTCGTAGAAGATTGAAAATTTGTTATAAAAATATTATAAATAGTATCTAATAGTAACAGTGGTATTAGCACAAAACACAGCAAGGACAAGGAAAAATAAGAACAGCACAAAAACAATAACAGATCATGGGCACTTTTTTTTAATTTTCACATTCAGCACTAAGAGCTCTATTTCCGAATGTTAACAAAAGGATCCTTAACATAATTCCGCAAGATCCTAGGACGCATTAAAAATAATCAGATGATCGTCATGACAAAAGTTGGAGATGAAAGTAATTAGGTACAGTTGCTTTAACAATGCCCGAGACACAACAAAATTTTGTCTATCTAAGAATCTCATTGTTTTAAATTTTATAAAAGTAGCCTAATAATTTAATTGTCGTAAAATGCTTGCTACTAACACAAAAGTATTTTATAGAAGGCTGCCATTTTAAATGTACATTCACTAGTTTGTAACTCTAATAAAGACATGTAAAGTTACAACAATTATCATATTTTTGTTGTTAATGACCCTTAAAAACGTGCTAACTTAAAAATGTATTATAATTAAAATAATCTGACATAAGTATGTTTCCAAAATGACTTCAATTCAAAAAGTTGATTAATTAACACAAGTAGCTTTTTTTAGAAATCATCGGTAAACAGAAAGCGCGCTTAATATTTGTTGAAAACATGATATATAATTCTCAGTAAAATTTCCTTCGCACTAAAAATTTTAGTCCGCACGGGATATGCGTGTAAACGAAGATCCATATTACTTATTATTTAATCCAATAAGTATGGCTCCTTCTGTGTATTTTTGCAGATGTTTTTCTTTGTCATAGCAAAGCATTTCGTTTTGATTCAAAGATATTTGTGGCGACTTTAAAATTATGTTTAAAAAATCCATTTATTTTATTACTGTGTTACCGTTCAGCATGTTTTTCTTAAAAAGTCTGTCATAAAAATTTTTAGAAAATAGTTACTTAGTGCTATTAAAAGAAGCTTTAATAAAACAGTTCTATAATGCCGTTTCTAAATATTCTTAGGGTTAACCAAAATGATTATATAACTATTTTTTAATTATTTCAATAACCATTACAAAATATTTATGGTGACTAAAATATTTTATAAAATGGTGCCAATTTTGCATTAATAAGTGCTGCAAAAACATTATATAAATGTTTCCGAGAGTAATAATGTTTTATATTTGTGTCGGAAACATTTCTAGGACATTTATAAAACACCAAATTTCTAGTTGGGTAGTACTTTAAGGGGCTGAAATTTTTGGATAGGAACTTGATCCTTATTATACAAAAGGAAAACTAAAGGAATGTACTGTTATATGGTATATGAAAGTATTTATATCCTTCTATATATTAATTTTAATACATTTGATAAACATTATACAATTTTTTTTAAGAAAATAGTTGGTAATGGCACATATATTAAAATAAAGGGTAATGGTAATAAATAAATGCATTATTTATTACCATTACACTTACCCAACTAGTAAGACTTTTTTTATTTTATGTACCAAACCAAAGTAAAATATAATAAAATAAAACAAAGAACTACTAGTCAATTAAATTTATTGTTTCTAATACAGTGTGGTTAATTTAAAAATAATAAAATAATTTACATAATTTTACAAGAAATATTTACAAAAAATTTTAAATATTAGTTATTTAATTTTCTTGTAGATATATACATACATTATAAATATTAGCACACAAACAATAAATTATTTATTTCGTTTTTTGGTTACATTTTTGTTTGACCTTAACTCAATCTTTTCTAAACAATTTAAAACGTCTCCAAAACTTATACCTATAGAAGAATCTATACCCTTTCGCAGTTTATTTGCGTGCTCCACAATTTTCACTACGAATTTAGATGTTTGACACTTTTGAGACTTACTTTTGCTTCTATTACTGTTTGTGTTGGGGGTATAATGATGCGTAATGGCATTACTTTCTTTTTCTACTGGTTTGGCCCTTAGTGATGATTTTGTATTCACTTTGTGTATCGTCTTATTTTCAGTTTTGGGTAGTGGGGTAGTTTCTTTCTGATCGTTTAGAGTTAGCTTAGTTTTAAACTCTGTTGAAAGCCATGATATTGTTTCTTCAAACGAATTTTCTTGTGATGGTGAAATGCCAGTTTCCATTGGTTGATTTGTATTCGGACTTTTCGTCGTCAGCTGATTTAAGGAAATGCTGCCATTGACGGCAGTTGCCTTGGATACTTTGTCAACCTTTTCTTCATAAATTAAATTCTCTTCAGTCTCCTCATAGATAACGTATAAAAACCGTTTTTGACTTAGGTAATTGAAGGTATGACTCTTGACTGATTTACTTGCAGACATATTTTTAGAATATTTCCACTGAAAAACCGAATTTAAAGAGATATTAATTCTATGACTAACAGATACCAACTGAACTTACATTCGAAAAGAAAAGCTTATATACTGATTGCAGGTAATAATTTCAGGAAAGCACCCAATTATTAATGACCTGGCTAGGCCATAAACATGGCGGATGGTCATTTATTGCCCCATTATCACATAACATGGGTTTGTTTGTTGTTCTTGTACCTGGAACATTCTTAATCTAATTATTTAGAAACCCTTTATAAGGTTTCAAGGAATTACAGAACTTTTCATACATAGTGATATTCGCAACATGCCAAGACTGTTAAAATTTTAAAACAATATTAACACTTTTTAATTTTTTCAAAACGTACAAATTTTTGTAAAAAATGTAACAACATTTTTTGTAGGTAAAAAAAATGAAAATATATTGTTACTTACTTTATTTTAATATTACATTACAAGTCAGTAACTTAAATTTAATCTAGGGTCTGGTAAAGAAAACCACTCACGAAATTGGACGATTTTTAAAGTTGCAAGATAAAATATATTTTAAATAATAATATTTGGGACAAAAAAAATCGTATAAACGGAAATATTAATTTATAATAAAAAAACTTTGCCATTACATTCAAGTTTATTTTCATGAAATCAAAAATATTTAAAATTCTAGCTAGTTACAAATATAACTGGGAAAAATAAAAAACCGGTTTAATTAATCAGAAGTAACTATGACTGATCAAAACGGTGCATTTATGATAAAGAAAATTTACCTAAAAACCTAACCAGAACTAGGTAATAGTTTGAAAGTTGTTGTTTGTTAGTTCTAGTTAGTTTTTACTATAAAAAAAACTTAATTTCTAATAAACGGAAAAAAACAACTTCCCATAATAACAAATTATAAGAAAACATCTGGCAACGTTGCTTATTTAAACAGAGACATGTCAATAAACGGCATTGTATAATCTCTTTATATGGAAAATAAAGAAATTATTTTATATTGTGATATTGTGAGTAAAAAATATTTTTTTTCAGAATCCATGTGTTTTCTTATGAAGTGAAAGAAAAAAATTATATTAAAATATTGCTGTTTAAAAAACACGTTAAAGTTCAACGAAGCCCTAGTTTTTATTTTATGTACTATGTTTCTCAAATTTAATTAAAAGACAAGAAGCATTAGCATTTTTTTTGCTTAAAGTGTTTTAAAAATGATGAACTTTCAAATGTATAATTAAAAAATAACGAATTAAATGGGTGGTTTTCTTTATCAGCACCTTAATCTAATATTCCAAATTTGTCATAGTACGGTAAAAGATGTTCCATGTGTTTTCTGTATCTTTCGTTATTGTAGGCGTGATATTTAAATCCCTCCTTGCTCTCATGCTTAATTATGTTTTCTAAAGAGGCATCTGTTCGCCCTTCAGCGGCTTTAACAATGGGCAAAACTGTAGCAGCACCCATTAATCCTAAAAAATAGCCATTTAAATGCAAGTGATTACCACCTCAAATCTGGCCCTGAAGATTTTTAAATCGATTTATGCTTATAAGTTATTGAGATTTTTACAAAACTATACAAAACCACTTGTTTGTTTAGTATTTTGAACTTTCACTGTTTTAATTTTTTGTTATTGATCTTAAAGGCGTTTCAACATATAACAATTTACATAAGCAAGGGACACCCTTAAATTGTACTTAAATTTATATTACCATAAAACGCCCTGTAGTTTAAGTCTTCTTTAAACTGTTCTTTGGTTTATATGTTTATAATTGTTATTATTATTGCTATACTATTATATTATATTTAGATATTTGGCAGTGCAGGTAAATTAAATTTCAAATTCCTGGTCTGACCGCCAATATTACAGTTTTCGGGTCTGTTTATGACCCAAAAGATAATTTAGATTTTATTGCCGTCAAAATTCAACGAAATATCTCTGCATACACTTTACAAGTTTCTATAATTCCTTGAAATGGCTGTAAATAATTAGATCAAGAATGTAACATACTTATTGTTATCTAAAATTATTTAATGCCATAATGGGGCAATAAATGACCATACCCCATGTTTCCAGACAAACAACAATTAGTTTTAGATCTAAGTACTTTAGGGGGCCGAAATTTTTGGATAGGGACTTGATCCTTATTTTACAAAAGTCTTTTTATGGGATATATTTTACAAGAAAACTAAAGGAATGTACTGGTATATGGTACCTATATAAAAGTATTTATATCCTTCTATATATTAATTTTAATACATTTGATTAAAATTATACTTTTTTAAATAGGTGGTAATGGCATATATATGCTTTATTTCTTTAAACTATTAAGACTTTTTTATTTTATTTACCAAACATTAGTACATTATATACAGTGTTTATTAAAGTAAAATATAATAAAATAAAACAAGGAAGTACTATTCAATTAAATTTATTGTTTCTAATACAGTGTGGTTAATTTAAAAATAATAAAATAATTTACATAATTATACAAAAAATATTTACAAAAATTTTTAAATATTAGTTATTTAATTTTCTTGTACATATACAGGGTGATTCACGTTGAGTGTCCTATTAAAATTTCTGGAAAACCAAAAAACAGAACTTTTTGAAATTTGGCACACGATTATAAGAGGTAATAAACTACATTTTTAAAATATTTTGGCATGTGCAGCGTTGCCAGATCTAACGGAAACCAATGGCAACATTGTAATTTTAAATGGAACACCCTATTTTTTATTGCAATTTCGGATTCTACATGGAATTCTAAATACTTTTTGTTAATATCTTCCTATACCTATATCTAACCGTTTTTGAGAAAATAATTAATTACTATTTTTTTAAAGAAACATCACCATGTCAAAAAGGTTTGATATTTACGAGTCAAACTGAGCTGGATACTAGAATTTTTTTTGGGGTTAGCTAATGCATGTATTTATAGGATCTACATGCTATAATGGCTATATGTCTTACAGGGTGTCCCAAATAATTTGCAATTTTACTGAAATTTAGTAATGATTAAAACTTAATTTTTTTAAATACAACATACTCTATTTTTTCTCATTTTCGAATAGACCAATAATTTACTCCCCTATCATAAGAATATCTTTGGGGAACTATAAAAGAGCGGGTGTATAAAGGCACCCCGATAGAAACACGTCAGGATTTGGAAAATCAGGTACGTCAAGCTTTTGACGAATTAGATCCTGAGGAAATTCGAAGAGCAACAACGACAAAACAATTAACATGTTTGCACAAGTGCCTTACTGCAAATGGTGGTCATTTTAAACAATTTAATTATTAGTTACTTTTCTTTTTTAGATATAAGTTAAAAATCATATTTTTTGTTTAAATAATAAAAATTAAACGCTTAAAAAATTAAAATTCGCTTATATTTAAAAAACGGTGGCAAATGGTTATAGAAACATGTATAGACATTTTGTAGGTAAATTATTAGTCTATTTAAAAATGGGATAAAATATAGTATGTCGTATTTAAAAAAAATGAGTTTTAAGCATTATTAAATTTCGGTAAAAATGCAAATTATTTGGGACACCCTGTAAGACATATAGCCATTATAGCATGTAGATCCTATAAATACATGAATTAGCTAACCCCAAAAAAAATTTCTAGTATCCAGCTCAGTTAGGCACGTAAATATCAAACCTTTTTGACATGGTGATGTTTCTTAAAAAAAATAGTAATTAATTATTTTCTCAAAAACGGGTAGATATAGGTATAGGAAGATATTAACAAAAATTACTTAGAATTCTATGTAGAATCCGAAAATGCAATAAAAAATAGGGTGTTCCATTTAAAATTACAATGTTGCCATTGGTTTCCGTTAGATCTGGCAACGCTGCACTTGCCAAAATATTTTAAAAATGTAGTTTATTACCTCTTATAATCGTGTGCCAAATATACATACATTATAAATATTAGCACACAAACAATAAATTATTTATTTCGTTTTTTGGTTACATTTTTGTTTGACCTTAACTCAATCTTTTCTAAACAATTTAAAACGTCTCCAAAACTTATACCTATAGAAGAATCTATACCCTTTCGCAGTTTATTTGCGTGCTCCACAATTTTCACTACGAATTTAGATGTTTGACACTTTTGAGACTTACTTTTGCTTCTATTACTGTTTGTGTTGGGGTATAATGATGCGTAATGGCATTACTTTCTTTTTCTACTGGTTTGGCCCTTAGTGATGATTTTGTATTCACTTTGTGTATCGTCTTATTTTCAGTTTTGGGTAGTGGGGTAGTTTCTTTCTGATCGTTTAGAGTTAGCTTAGTTTTAAACTCTGTTGAAAGCCATGATATTGTTTCTTCAAACGAATTTTCTTGTGATGGTGAAATGCCAGTTTCCATTGGTTGATTTGTATTCGGACTTTTCGTCGTCAGCTGATTTAAGGAAATGCTGCCATTGACGGCAGTTGCCTTGGATACTTTGTCAACCTTTTCTTCATAAATTAAATTCTCTTCAGTCTCCTCATAGATAACGTATAAAAACCGTTTTTGACTTAGGTAATTGAAGGTATGACTCTTGACTGATTTACTTGCAGACATATTTTTAGGATATTTCCACTGAAAAACCGAATTTAAAGAGATATTAATTCTATGACTAACAGATACCAACTGAACTTACATTCGAAAAGAAAAGCTTATATACTGATTGCAGGTAATAATTTCAGGAAAGCACCCAATTATTAATGACCTGGCTAGGCCATAAACATGGCGGATGGTCATTTATTGCCCCATTATCACATAACATGGGTTTGTTTGTTGTTCTTGTACCTGGAGCATTCTTAATCTAATTATTTAGAAACCCTTTATAAGGTTTCAAGGAATTACAGAACTTTTCATACATAGTGATATTCGTAACATGCCAAGACTGTTAAAATTTTAAAACAATATTAACACTTTTTAATTTTTTCAAAACGTACAAATTTTTGTAAAAATGTAACAACATTTTTTGTAGGTAAAAAATATAAAAATATATTGTTACTTATTTTATTTTAATATTACATTACAAGTCAGTAACTTGAATTTAATCTAGGGTCTGGTAAAGAAAACCACTCACGAAATTGGACGATTTTTAAAGTTGCAAGATAAAATATATTTTAAATAATAATATTTGGGACAAAAAAAATCGTATAAACGGAAATATTAATTTATAATAAAAAAACTTTGCCATTACCATCAAGATTATTTTCATGAAATCAAAAATATTTAAAATTCTAGCTAGTTACAAATATAACTGGGAAAAATAAAAAAACCGGTTTAATTAATCAGAAGTAACTATGACTGACCAAAACGGTGCATTTATGAAAAAGAAAATTTACCTAAAAACCTAACCAGAACTAGGTAATAGTTTGAAAGTTGTTGTTGGTTAGTTCTAGTTAGTTTTTACTATAAAAAACTTAATTTCTAATAAACGGAAAAAAACAACTTCCCATAATAACAAATTATAGGAAAACATCTGGCAACGTTGCTTATTTAAACAGAGACATGTCAATGAACGGCATTGTATCATCTCTTTATATGGAAAATAAAGAAATTATTTTATTTTGTGATATTGTGAGTAAAAAAATAATTTTTTCAGAACCCATGTGTTTTCTTATGAAGTGAAAGAAAAAAATTATATTAAAATATTGCTGTTTAAAAAACACGTTAAAGTTCAACGAAGCCCTAGTTTTTATTTTATGTACTATGTTTCTCATATTTAATTAAAAGACAAGAAGCATTAGCATTTTTTTTTGCTTAAAGTGTTTTAAAAATGATGAACTTTCAAATGTATAACTAAAAAATAACGAATTAAATGGGTGGTTTTCTTTATCAGCACCTTAATCTAATATTCCAAATTTGTCATAATACGGTAAAAGATGTTCCATGTGTTTTCTGTATCTTTCGTTATTGTAGGCGTGATATTTAAATCCCTCCTTGCTCTCATCTTAATTATGTTTTCTAAAGAGGCATCTGTTCGCCCTTCAGCGGCTTTAACAATGGGCAAAACTGTAGCAGCACCCATCAATCCTAAAAAATAGCCATTTAAATGCAAGTGATTACCACCTCAAATCTGGCCCTGAAGATTTTTAAATCGATTTATGCTTATAAGTTATTGAGATTTTTACAAAACTATACAAAACCACTTGTTTGTTTAGTATTTTTTAGGTTATTGATCTTAAAGGCGTTTTAACATAGAACATTTTACACAAGGAAAGGATACCCTTAAGTTGTGCTTAAATTTATATTACCATAAAACGCCCTGTAGTTTAAGTCTTCTTTAAACTGTTCTTTGGTTTATATGTTTATAATTGTTATTATTATTGCTATACTATTATATTATATTTAGATATTTGGCAGTGCAGGTAAATTAAATTTCAAATTCCTGGTCTGACCGCCAATATTACAGTTTTCGGGTCTGTTTATGGCCCAAAAGATAATTTAGATTTTATTGCCGTCAAAATTCAACGAAATATCTCTGCATACACTTTACAAGTTTCTATAATTCCTTGAAATGGCTGTAAATAATTAGATCAAGAATGCAACATACTTATTGTTATCTAAAATTATTTAATGCCATAATGGGGCAATAAATGACCATACCCCATGTTTCCAGACAAACAACAATTAGTTTTAGATCTAAGTACTTTAGGGGGCCGAAATTTTTGGATAGGGACTTGATCCTTATTTTACAAAAGTCTTTTTATGGGATATATTTTACAAGAAAACTAAAGGAATGTACTGGTATATGGTACCTATATAAAAGTATTTATATCCTTCTATATATTAATTTTAATACATTTGATTAAAATTATACTTTTTTTAAATAGGTGGTAATGGCATATATATGCTTTATTTCTTTAAACTATTAAGACTTTTTTATTTTATTTACCAAACATTAGTACATTATATACAGTGTTTATTAAAGTAAAATATAATAAAATAAAACAAGGAAGTACTATTCAATTAAATTTATTGTTTCTAATACAGTGTGGTTAATTTAAAAATAATAAAATAATTTACATAATTATACAAAAAATATTTACAAAATTTTTTAAATATTAGTCATTTAATTTTCTTGTACATATATACATACATTATAAATATTAGCACACAAACAATAAATTATTTATTTCGTTTTTTGGTTACATTTTTGTTTGACCTTAACTCAATCTTTTCTAAACAATCTAAAACGTCTCCAAAACTTATACCTATAGAAGAATCTATACCCTTTCGCAGTTTATTTGCGTGCTCCACAATTTTCACTACGAATTTAGATGTTTGACACTTTTGAGACTTACTTTTGCTTCTATTACTGTTTGTGTTGGGGTATAATGATGCGTAATGGCATTACTTTCTTTTTCTACTGGTTTGGCCCTTAGTGATGATTTTGTATTCACTTTGTGTATCGTCTTATTTTCAGTTTTGGGTAGTGGGGTAGTTTCTTTCTGATCGTTTAGAGTTAGCTTAGTTTTAAACTCTGTTGAAAGCCATGATATTGTTTCTTCAAACGAATTTTCTTGTGATGGTGAAATGCCAGTTTCCATTGGTTGATTTGTATTCGGACTTTTCGTCGTCAGCTGATTTAAGGAAATGCTGCCATTGACGGCAGTTGCCTTGGATACTTTGTCAACCTTTTCTTCATAAATTAAATTCTCTTCAGTCTCCTCATAGATAACGTATAAAAACCGTTTTTGACTTAGGTAATTGAAGGTATGACTCTTGACTGATTTACTTGCAGACATATTTTTAGGATATTTCCACTGAAAAACCGAATTTAAAGAGATATTAATTCTATGACTAACAGATACCAACTGAACTTACATTCGAAAAGAAAAGCTTATATACTGATTGCAGGTAATAATTTCAGGAAAGCACCCAATTATTAATGACCTGGCTAGGCCATAAACATGGCGGATGGTCATTTATTGCCCCATTATCACATAACATGGGTTTGTTTGTTGTTCTTGTACCTGGAGCATTCTTAATCTAATTATTTAGAAACCCTTTATAAGGTTTCAAGGAATTACAGAACTTTTCATACATAGTGATATTCGTAACATGCCAAGACTGTTAAAATTTTAAAACAATATTAACACTTTTTAATTTTTTCAAAACGTACAAATTTTTGTAAAAAATGTAACAACATTTTTTGTAGGTAAAAAAAATATAAAAATATATTGTTACTTATTTTATTTTAATATTACATTACAAGTCAGTAACTTGAATTTAATCTAGGGTCTGGTAAAGAAAACCACTCACGAAATTGGACGATTTTTAAAGTTGCAAGATAAAATATATTTTAAATAATAATATTTGGGACAAAAAAAATCGTATAAACGGAAATATTAATTTATAATAAAAAAACTTTGCCATTACCATCAAGATTATTTTCATGAAATCAAAAATATTTAAAATTCTAGCTAGTTACAAATATAACTGGGAAAAATAAAAAAACCGGTTTAATTAATCAGAAGTAACTATGACTGACCAAAACGGTGCATTTATGAAAAAGAAAATTTACCTAAAAACCTAACCAGAACTAGGTAATAGTTTGAAAGTTGTTGTTGGTTAGTTCTAGTTAGTTTTTACTATAAAAAAAACTTAATTTCTAATAAACGGAAAAAAACAACTTCCCATAATAACAAATTATAGGAAAACATCTGGCAACGTTGCTTATTTAAACAGAGACATGTCAATGAACGGCATTGTATCATCTCTTTATATGGAAAATAAAGAAATTATTTTATTTTGTGATATTGTGAGTAAAAAAATAATTTTTTTCAGAACCCATGTGTTTTCTTATGAAGTGAAAGAAAAAAATTATATTAAAATATTGCTGTTTAAAAAACACGTTAAAGTTCAACGAAGCCCTAGTTTTTATTTTATGTACTATGTTTCTCATATTTAATTAAAAGACAAGAAGCATTAGCATTTTTTTTTTGCTTAAAGTGTTTTAAAAATGATGAACTTTCAAATGTATAATTAAAAAATAACGAATTAAATGGGTGGTTTTCTTTATCAGCACCTTAATCTAATATTCCAAATTTGTCATAATACGGTAAAAGATGTTCCATGTGTTTTCTGTATCTTTCGTTATTGTAGGCGTGATATTTAAATCCCTCCTTGCTCTCATCCTTAATTATGTTTTCTAAAGAGGCATCTGTTCGCCCTTCAGCGGCTTTAACAATGGGCAAAACTGTAGCAGCACCCATCAATCCTAAAAAATAGCGATTTAAATGCAAGTGATTACCACCTCAAATCTGGCCCCGAAGATTTTTAAATCGATTTATGCTTATAAGTTATTGAGATTTTTACAAAACTATACAAAACCACTTGTTTGTTTAGTATTTTTTAGGTTATTGATCTTAAAGGCGTTTTAACATAGAACATTTTACACAAGGAAAGGATACCCTTAAGTTGTGCTTAAATTTATATTACCATAAAACGCCCTGTAGTTTAAGTCTTCTTTAAACTGTTCTCTGGTTTATATGTTTATAATTGTTATTATTATTGCTATACTATTATATTATATTTAGATATTTGGCAGTGCAGGTAAATTAAATTTCAAATTCCTGGTCTGACCGCCAATATTACAGTTTTCGGGTCTGTTTATGGCCCAAAAGATAATTTAGATTTTATTGCCGTCAAAATTCAACGAAATATCTCTGCATACACTTTACAAGTTTCTATAATTCCTTGAAATGGCTGTAAATAATTAGATCAAGAATGCAACATACTTATTGTTATCTAAAATTATTTAATGCCATAATGGGGCAATAAATGACCATACCCCATGTTTCCAGACAAACAACAATTAGTTTTAGATCTAAGTACTTTAGGGGACCGAAATTTTTGGATAGGGACTTGATCCTTATTTTACAAAAGTCTTTTTATGGGATATATTTTAAAAGAAAACTAAAGGAATGTACTGGTATATGGTACCTATATAAAAGTATTTATATCCTTCTATATATTAATTTTAATACATTTGATTAAAATTATACTTTTTTTAAATAGGTGGTAATGGCATATATATGCTTTATTTCTTTAAACTATTAAGACTTTTTTATTTTATTTACCAAACATTAGTACATTATATACAGTGTTTATTAAAGTAAAATATAATAAAATAAAACAAGGAAGTACTATTCAATTAAATTTATTGTTTCTAATACAGTGTGGTTAATTTAAAAATAATAAAATAATTTACATAATTATACAAAAAATATTTACAAAATTTTTAAATATTAGTCATTTAATTTTCTTGTACATATATACATACATTATAAATATTAGCACACAAACAATAAATTATTTATTTCGTTTTTTGGTTACATTTTTGTTTGACCTTAACTCAATCTTTTCTAAACAATCTAAAACGTCTCCAAAACTTATACCTATAGAAGAATCTATACCCTTTCGCAGTTTATTTGCGTGCTCCACAATTTTCACTACGAATTTAGATGTTTGACACTTTTGAGACTTACTTTTGCTTCTATTACTGTTTGTGTTGGGGGTATAATGATGCGTAATGGCATTACTTTCTTTTTCTACTGGTTTGGCCCTTAGTGATGATTTTGTATTCACTTTGTGTATCGTCTTATTTTCAGTTTTGGGTAGTGGGGTAGTTTCTTTCTGATCGTTTAGAGTTAGCTTAGTTTTAAACTCTGTTGAAAGCCATGATATTGTTTCTTCAAACGAATTTTCTTGTGATGGTGAAATGCCAGTTTCCATTGGTTGATTTGTATTCGGACTTTTCGTCGTCAGCTGATTTAAGGAAATGCTGCCATTGACGGCAGTTGCCTTGGATACTTTGTCAACCTTTTCTTCATAAATTAAATTCTCTTCAGTCTCCTCATAGATAACGTATAAAAACCGTTTTTGACTTAGGTAATTGAAGGTATGACTCTTGACTGATTTACTTGCAGACATATTTTTAGAATATTTCCACTGAAAAACCGAATTTAAAGAGATATTAATTCTATGACTAACAGATACCAACTGAACTTACATTCGAAAAGAAAAGCTTATATACTGATTGCAGGTAATAATTTCAGGAAAGCACCCAATTATTAATGACCTGGCTAGGCCATAAACATGGCGGATGGTCATTTATTGCCCCATTATCACATAACATGGGTTTGTTTGTTGTTCTTGTACCTGGGGCATTCTTAATCTAATTATTTAGAAACCCTTTATAAGGTTTCAAGGAATTACAGAACTTTTCATGCATAGTGATATTCGTAACATGCCAAGACTGTTAAAATTTTAAAACAATATTAACACTTTTTAATTTTTTCAAAACGTACAAATTTTTGTAAAAAATGTAACAACATTTTTTGTAGGTAAAAAAATAAAAATATATTGTTACTTACTTTATTTTAATATTACATTACAAGTCAGTAACTTAAATTTAATCTAGGGTCTGGTAAAGAAAACCACTCACGAAATTGGACGATTTTTAAAGTTGCAAGATAAAATATATTTTAAATAATAATACATGGGACAAAAAAAATCGTATAAACGGAAATATTAATTTATAATAAAAAAACTTTGCCATTACATTCAAGTTTATTTTCATGAAATCAAAAATATTTAAAATTCTAGCTAGTTACAAATATAACTGGGAAAAATAAAAAACCGGTTTAATTAATCAGAAGTAACTATGACTGACCAAAACGGTGCATTTATGATAAAGAAAATTTACCTAAAACCTAACCAGAACTAGGTAATAGTTTGAAAGTTGTTGTTTGTTAGTTCTAGTTAGTTTTTACTATAAAAAACTTAATTTCTAATAAACGGAAAAACAACTTCCCATAATAACAAATTATAAGAAAACATCTGGCAACGTTGCTTATTTAAACAGAGACATGTCAATGAACGGCATTGTATCATCTCTTTATATGGAAAATAAAGAAATTATTTTATTTTGTGATAATGTGAGTAAAAAAATAATTTTTTCAGAACCCATTTGTTTTCTTATGAAGTGAAAGAAAAAATTATATTAAAATATTGCTGTTTAAAAAACACGTTAAAGTTCAACGAAGCCCTAGTTTTTATTTTATGTACTATGTTTCTCAAATTTAATTAAAAGACAAGAAGCATTAGCATTTTTTTTTGCTTAAAGTGTTTTAAAAATGATGAACTTTCAAATGTATAATTAAAAATAACGAATTAAATGGGTGGTTTTCTTTATCAGCACCTTAATCTAATATTCCAAATTTGTCATAATACGGAAAAAGATGTTCCATGTGTTTTCTGTATCTTTCGTTATTGTAGGCGTGATATTTAAATCCCTCCTTGCTCTCATCCTTAATTATGTTTTCTAAAGAGGCATCTGTTCGCCCTTCAGCGGCTTTAACAATGGGCAAAACTGTAGCAGCACCCATCAATCCTAAAAAATAGCGATTTAAATGCAAGTGATTACCACCTCAAATCTGGCCCTGAAGATTTTTAAATCGATTTATGCTTATAAGTTATTGAGATTTTTACAAAACTATACAAAACCACTTGTTTGTTTAGTATTTTTTAGGTTATTGAACTTAAAGGCGTTTTAACATAGAACATTTTACACAAGGAAAGGATACCCTTAAGTTGTGCTTAAATTTATATTACCATAAAACGCCCTGTAGTTGAAGTCTTCTTTAAACTGTTCTTTGGTTGGAACTCTTTTAAAGAATATTGCATTTTGGCCAAGTTTGCAATGAGCTGGGCATAATAATGATCCAATATTATTTCGATATGGTATAATTTCACTTGAATATTTGGGCTCGTTGCAATGAAATAATGGAGATCTATAGCCGGACTCGTAAAGAAGTTCATTTGAAAATCAATCTAAAAAAATTGCACTATTATAATCTTTTTAAGTATATTTGCGGATGGGGTTTGCAACAGGAGATATTTGGTCACATTGCAAAACAAAATTGAATTTTATGATTGTAAATTTTCCATTTATCAAACATTGTATTAAGTGTTTTAGTATCTTTTACTTTTTGGTATTTCTGTAAACCCTCTATATACTGGGTGAACAATAGTGTTATGTTGGATAACCCTGTGCTGTATTAGAATGCAAAAGTGATAAAATAATGAACTATCTAAATTTTGTTATAAAGTACCTACAAATCTCATGTCCTTAAGTTTTCCATTTGGAAGGTACGAGAACATCATGTTGTTAACCCACAGATCGCCGTGATTCAAAACGTTAAACCCATCTAGTTTTCTTTTTTGAGCTTTGAAACTTCTTTTAAGGGCTTTTTCTCCTAATGCTTGTAGTTTATAACCATATTTTTCAAAACCTTAAAATATTCAAAATGCGATTTTTATAAGTAGAAGCAAAATTTTAATTTTCTTAGTTATTACTATGACAGGGGTACCCTACTAGGTATATAGCAATGGACAGGACGAATTTGCAATCGTCCGCTATTTGTGTATGCATTCTTTTTTGTTCAGTAAGAAACAACAAAGTAACACAATTTTCAGTTTGTTGGGAATTATAAATGTATAAAAATTATTTCGCCTGGCGAATTTAAGGTAAGAATACGCGTGTTTTTAAAAAATCCTTAACATTTATAACCTAAAATGGATATTTATCAAATTGAGGAAAAAGTTAAAATTGTTCAGTGGTATTATGGGGGTAATTCTTTACAGCGGGTAAAAAATATATTTGCTGAGAATTATCCTAATAGGCCACACCCTGCAATTACTACTATTTCAAGAATTATAAATAATTTCCAAAAATACGGCTGCGTTTCTCCCGGAAACCATAAAGTACAAAACGTCCAAGAAGTTAATGAGGAACGGGAAGCGAAAGAAATTAATTTGTTGGCATTAATTAATGAAAATCCAACTTTGTCAACACGTGCGCTTGCGGACGAGGTTGATTTAAGTACAAGAACGGTGAGGAGAATATTAAAAAAAAATAAGTATCCTTCATACAAAGTTCAAAAAACCTAAGAAATTTATCCTGAGGACAATATCAGGAGAATGGAGTTTTGTGAAAACATGATGAATAAGGCAAATGAAAATGAATATTTTATTCGAAACATTGTGTTTACTGATGAGTCCACATTTCCACTTCATGGTAGGCATAATCCCACTCACACCCGTTATTGGTCTCAGGAAAATTTACATAGGTATTTTAAAGTTAGAACTCAGCGTCCTCAAAAGGTAAATGTCTGGAGCGGTATTTATGGGGAACAGGTTGGGTCATACTTCATTGATGGTAACTTAACTGGTCAAAAATATTTGGATCTTTGCAACAGTAATAGTTCCAGAAATTAGAAAATTGGCAGGTCCTCGATTTAATGAAAAGTGTCTGTTCAGCACATAATAACGGTTTTGATTATTTAAATAATCTTTTCCAAACCGTCTTATTGCTGGATTGAGAGCTACAATACGGCCCGCTGCTCTCCTGATCTGCTCCTAACGATTATTTTCTTTGGGGTTACAAAAAAAATTTATGGTTTTCGGGATGATCGGCTTGAATCTTGAGAATGCTAAAAATTCGCAATGTTTTTCAAACAATTACACCTGTGATGTTAAAAAATGTTCGAAGAAGTTTCTAGATCGCTAAGGACATTGTTTAGCGGAAGGCGGTGGATTGTTTGAATACTTGCTTCATTAATTAATTTATTTAGATTTTTTTTGTTTTTACTTAATTTTTTTATGTAGAATTATTTTTTTAGTTTTTAGTTGGGATTTTTTAGAATAACATGTTTTCTTTTCTTAGAGGCGAAACAATAATTTTATTATTGTTTTGATTCAAAAAAACTCTGATAACCAATAGCGAATTTTATCTCCTACATGCGAAAATAATTATGAAAAACATGAAATACGGCAGGACATCCCAACCCGTCCGTGGTTACTGAGGATTGAACGAAAGCGCGCCGGAGGTCGCGCGAACCTTGGCTGCAGTGCTTAGAGGGTAATCGAAATTCGTCCGGTCCATTGCTATATACCTAGTAGGGCGCCCTTGTCTGTAGTGCTACAAGCTCAAATGCTCACTGTGGGAAGGAGAGAGCAAATGTAATAAAAGTACACATACGGCCTTTATTACTAGTCTACAAGTAATATCAAAATAACTACTTAGTATTTAATGTAAGGTATTTTACAAAATTACTGAAGTTTATGTCTCAAAATTAGCTAAGCTAATATGTGTCAATAAAAATGTCATTAAACAATTACTAACTCACCTGGCCATCTGGAACATGCATCTATTAGCCCTTTATAAGCCGCAGCTACCCATTCTCTTATCAGTGGGTTACTTCCATAAAGACCTTCAGAATAAAGTTTTGCTAAAGATGGATCCTAAAACAATTGAGTCAATTGTTATTTATGCAAAAAATAGGATCTTGCCTGTAAGTTCTATATTGTGTTGTGTTGTGCGGATCCATTCCATCATGATATGGGTAATACATGTCATGGTCTGCGGGGAGCCCGAATACCTACTAAAATTTCATAAAGTTTTAATTATTTTTTTAATTTTAGATTTTAAAACTTTCCAAAGGCCTTACTTATTAAAAAGAAAAAAATAGTGATATATTAGCACTGTCATGTAGAATTAAGAAATAGGAATTAACATTGTGCAGGGAGTGTCAAAAACTTATCAATTTTTTTTAACTATGGCCTTGATCATAATTTTTTAGGTAACTCATTAGCGATACTTCTAGAAGAACGCAACAGGGTTACTCTTTTGTGGGTACCAGGACATTTGGGATAGAAGGCAACGAAAAAGCGGATGAGCTAGCGAGACATGGATCATCCACACCATACTTTGGACCAGAACCTGCCCTTGGCGTGACCAAAACTACAGCACGAGGGCAAACCAGGAAATGGATCCGAAACAAACACGAGGAATACTGGGAAAACCTCAGTAGAATAAGACATGGAAAAGGCTTCATAAGAGGCCCATCGAAAAGAACGGAGGAAGAACTACTAAGACAAAGTAGGAAAAGACTTCGCATAACAGTAGGGTTGCTAACAGGGCACGAAAACCCAAGAGGACACCTACACAAGATAGGCTTATACAATGGGGACCCAAGTTGCAGAATGTGCGACGAGAGGGAAGAAACTGCCTACCATATCCCGTGCGAATGTTAAGCGTTAAATCACAAAAGACACACAGGAATATATCAACTAACTACTTTCGAGGTTATACAGACTTGTAGAAGGAACAAGACTAATGGGAGGATTGGTATAAAACAGAGGTTCTCAAACTTATTTTGTCTAACGCCCACTTTGAAAATCAGTTATTTTGTAGCGCCCCCCACTTTTTTGTCACCTTAAAAATCTTAATAACATATTAGTCTCGCCTGGAATTTAATTAAACCTATATTCTAAACGACACTTTTCCTACCAGAGAGAGCACTATTATTGCAACTTACAATATAAAGAGTATCTTTTATTTAAAATTATCAACATTGAGCAATTATAATTCAACTTTACAATATTAAGAGTATCAGGGTAGCGGGCAGAGTGGCCGGAGGGCGAGCGAGTGAGATGCGTGCATGCGGCGAAACGTCATTACTGAATCAATTCATTTGATGCATTCACTTGAAAAGATTCGATCGCAACCGATTCACTTTATTATGATGCCGATGCCGGTCGGACTCGATCGGTAATGAATTCAACAAAAATGTGATATTTTTCTTAAATAAAGAAATTATTTGCATGTATTTTATTTTGGTATAATTATTATTTTAAAAAACATATTTGAAATAAAACTTTTAAAAACTATAATCAATAAAACCTACAAATGAACTCCAAATTAAGTCTTTGGTCAAAAAATAGTTAAAACAAAGAAAAAAGTTCTTTTAATTGCCAAATAGGTATATAGCCAAAACTGATTCGAACCGACAATATGAGTACACATAAAACAAAACTAGGTTCGTTATTCATCGCAGAGCGATCCAGCAAGTGGGTCAAAAGTTTGTTCTTTTTAACGAATCTTCGCGAACGACACACCTCTAGTTCACGTCAGTCGCCGTACGGTCGCAAGCCTGGCTGTGTATTTGGGCACCTGCATCCGAAAACACGGACCGACGAACGTTGACGGACTAAAATACAGGATTGCACAAATAAATCGTCCAATATTTGTTTGCTCCAAACGTGAATTATAATTAAACATTCTAAGCTTAATTTTATTTTTTCTTTAATTTTACTAGATTAGGTACATAAAAAACAATATATACATATTTTTAACACGTGTCTTCGGAGGTGGGCACCTCACCTGCGACACTTGAAGACACGAATATATTTCAGTGTTTGATACCTATTACTAAATATCTTAACATATAAATAGCGTTGTGAACGCATTAAAAATATTAAATATTTAATATATCAACTAATAAATGGATGTTGTGTAGTGAAAGGTTTTAATTTCATTGAATTTTAAAATATGAAGTAGCTGACGTTACAAATCACCCATCGCCCCCCAAAATCAAATCAGCGCACCCCAAGTTTTTTTGGGTCCCTTACCGCCCCCCTCTAGGCCTCCAGCGCCCACAAGGGGGCGTTATCGCCCACTTTGAGAAAGACTGGTATAAAAGATAATGGGAGATTAGGCACAAAAAGCCCAAGAGGCTGTGCTGCCTCCGGTAGTAAATCAAGACGGCTCCCAGGAAAAAGAAGAAGAAAAAGCGATACTTTTATTTACATAATATATATTTAATAAATAGTTGTTGTCCGGTTGGCAGATACTTTTATTTACATAATATTATATTTAATAAAAAGTTGTTGTCCGGTTGGCAGATGGATGAAATTCGTTTCTAATTCGGATACTATTATTACTATTATTTTTGTGGTTAATTTTTATCTCAATCAAAGCATGCAAGCAAAAATAAAATAATTTGTATTTTTACACGTCTTTGTAGTATTCTTTGTATGGTCGTTTATAGAGTTTTACTTCCGTTAATTAATTACTGATTTTGTAATTGGCCTACCTCGGAGTTACGTCCATTACTGATATTTCCAAAAATTGCTACTTTAAAGCTAGTGTCATCTGGTGATTCCACATACATTTTATCTTTTGGCTACTTAAGTCTTACCTTTTCGTACATAATGACTGATGCTGCATGCATCAGTGCCATTTTCTCAACAACCAAACAGCAATGAGGATAACGTGTTATATTCTCCTAAAAAATATTATCTCTGTAGTTCTTATTTATTATTAGGTTATTTTTATAATATTATATACACAATCTGGTACATGGTAGTTAAACACCAATTTTTTTGGTGGTGTATATACTTCCCCGTCGCCAATTGCATAAGCAATGAAAGGACGCTTTTCCAAGACAAGCCGCAAGCTTATTTGCATCATGACTTAAATAATTAAACTTATTAATACATCGATATCTTACCTAAAATATTATACATAGCAGGAAAAGTTCGACTGAACATTTCAATTTCCTTTTCAAATAATTTCCATTTTTTGGCTAAGTCTTCCTTTACTCCTCCATCTTCATTGCCACATTTAACTATAACTGACATAGTTTCAATTTTTCCACTAAAAAATATCCACAAACCAAAAACACTCTTTTGTAATTCTTTAGAAGGAGTTTTAAATATTTGGTTAGCCTAAAAACTTTAAATAAACCAAAGAAATTTTCATTACCATAGAAACTGACTAAAACTTAGTTAAAACGTCATTTTAATGTTTTTTTTATGACAAATAAAATCATTACCCTTAAACCATTAAACCATCTCGTAAAAATACAAAATTCCGGTAATATCGTACAAAGTTATTCATTTTAAAGTAAACGGGGCTTTATTTTTGAACTTCCCTGTATTTTTTAAAAAACGAATATAGCCATTTTGTGTCTTTTCCGTAGAATTCAATAATTCATATTAAAAAAAAATTTAAAACAAAAGGAAAATATTACAGAGATGACGTATTTTAAATGGAACACGCCTATTATTTTTATATCAATAGATAGAGATTTTCACGAGGAATTCAGTCGATATAGGGTTTCAGGTTTATTTCCTGCCGTTCTGCTGCAATTTTCTAAAAACTGCATATACTATAAGATGGTCTCACCTGAAAAAACCTGGCTTCACAGGTCAAGGTCCTTATTGTATGGTCAAGAATTTTAAAAATACGTTTATTACTTTTTGGAGTAGTTTTATAATGAGGTTTTCATCAGAAGAACGGTTCAAATTATATTATATGGTAAAAATGATATGATATATCTATTTCTAAACCAAGCAGCAAAATTATAATAAACGGAAACAAAAATTAAAATACAATACGAGGTAAAATATGGTGGTAATAAGAACACTTATAACAAAAAATTATAATATTACTAATAATTTAAATGTTCTATATGACCCCGTTATTTTCGAAACATGATCTATAACCCCTCCTTAGCCTTTCTAAGCTTGCCGATATTATTTGATGTTCTTGGTTAAGACGATTAATTTCATTTACAACTTTTCTCTCATTTTTCCGTGTTTGTGTTCCCATTTTGGAGCATTCTTAAGTACCCCAAGAAAAGTGTCCAAAATTGTAATATCTGAACTATTAAGTGGCCATCTAATAGTGCCCTAACGTCCAATCCACTGATTGTATCGGCGATTGAGATACTGCACAAGTTGACGAACAGCATGGGGCGGCGCTCCGTCTTGTTGCCAAATTATCTTACGATTCGTTTCAGTGGCAATTCTTTAAAAATGTCCTCAATGTCATTTTCAAGAAGATTGAGATATCTTAAGGATCCCTCATAGAATAATGGCCCGACAATTCTATTGTTAGGTACACCACACCAGACATAAAGAGAAGACCTCCCTTGGTATTTAATCTTTTAAAATTCCCTGGGATTTTGTCTTGCCCAGCCGTGCGTATTTCGTCGGTTAAAGATTCCTGATGTAGTGAACGTAGCTTCATCCGTCAAAGAATCGTTTGAAACAGGGTAGGATCGTTATCTTGTTCATGGATTAAAATTTGGAAAACAAATTGAAAGCGAAGTTATTTTTGTTCACGTGTTAAATGCTGCACTGGAAGAACGTGATATGGAAAATAGTTGAATTATTTCAGTGTTCTTTGAACCGTCGCATAGGTTACTCTTCTTCTTGCAGGGCCATACCTCAAGTCTCTAACTGCGTCAGTAATTGACTTCATGGGATACAAAGTAAAATAATTTAGAATAGCTCGATCCCGGTTTCTTTTTTCATTGTAGTCCTTTTTCTAATATGTAACGATTTTGTTTCTTTAATAAGACCTTCAGTTTTAAAATCGTTTTTACTGATATATTTCGGTGGAAATTTGCAACATATCTTCGTTGTGTTTCCCTGGCGTTTTCTTCACATTTATAATAGAGAGTTATAATTTAAAGCCGTTCTTCTGATGAAAACCTCATTATAAAACTACTCCAAAAAGTAATAAACGTATTTTTAAAATTCTGACAAATAAGCACCTGTGACCTGTGGCAGCCAGGTTTTTTTTAGGTGAAACTATCCTTATAGTATCATGCAGTTTTTAGACAATTGCAGCAGAACCGCAGGAAATGAACCCAGCAACCCCCATATTACCGAATTCCTCGTGAAAATCTCTATCTATTGATATAAAAATATACGGGGTATTCCATTTAAAAAATACGTCACTCGTGCTGTAACTCTGTTGTTTTTGTTTAAAATGTTTTTCTGATTATTGAATTCTACGGAAAAAATACACGAAATGGCTACATTCGTTTTTTAAAAAGTTCAGGGAAGTTCAAAAATAAAGCCCTGTTTACTTTAAAATGAATAACCTTGTACAGGTCGCATTTATGTCCTTTAACTTAAATTATTTCTTAAACCAATGGTCTTAGCCTTATGATGTGTTTTATAATTGTTGTTTAAAATATTTAATAAAATCAGAAAGCGCGATTTAAAATGTGTCATTCCATAAAAAATAAAGTTTTATTTACCACGACTTTTTGAGCCATCCTGTATAATAACAGTTGTCCCAGTTTTATAATTTTATTAAGACCCACAACTTTTATACAAGAATTTTTTTCTATTATGCTCCATTTTCAAAATAATAAACTGCTTTGAGACTTTTTACACAACGAAAAATATAAAAATATTATATTATTTTTTTTATCAATGAAATAATCAAAATATGTGCACGTGTAGGTGTCCCTTTATATTTGTAAGTAAATTTAAATTTTATTTTTATTATTTTTAAAATCCAAAAATATATTTTTTAAATTTTCATTAAGTTCATATTTTTAAAAATCACCGTTCTCATGTCTGCGGTGCCCCCCACAAATCTAAGCACCTCTAATGCCGTCCAAAAAAGAATCATTTGGGAACTGTTCTACTTTTAAAGAATTAGCCAGGGTAATATTTGTTCCCAACAGGGTAACACAAACTAGTCCCTTTATGCATCTATTTACAGCCTATCTGAAGCAGCCCCAAACTTCCACTTTATCCGTGTCTTTATCTCTAAAGCAAACCTATACTTCAAGTCCAAAATTTCTGTCAATGACGCATCGCTCGCTTTTAGAGTGCCCCGGGTTGTGTGGGGTCAGGGGAATCAATTCCAGTGGCGTATGCATTTTAGAAAATAAATGATAAAATTTCGTCAAAACATGAAAATATTTTTTACAAGCAAAAGTTATTTTCTCACATTTTCATCAACCCTTTAAATTAGTAACAAGCCTATATTATTTTGGTATTATTCGGATTAATGAAAAATGTAATTTTTTGCTTAATTTTGCACACCTCCTATTTTGAGGTCATAGAACACAAATTTGAGTTTTTTTGGCGACTTTTCAACGTTTTTCCAAAAAAAATACATTTTTTACTTTAATTTTACCTTCTCTGATTTCATTTTGCTACATGAAAAAAATAATAAAATTTTAGTCTTAACATAAATTAAAAAAGATGTAAAAGCAGAACGATAGACAATCCAAGTTACACCGACTTGCCAATTCACCACCGATCTTGCAATCTCAATATTAAATACGATATTCACACGCATTGCTTCATCAAAAATATCCACTATACAGGGTGCCACAGATTCGAGTGCATGCATGGGGATCTCGGAAACCGTAAGAGGTACGAAGTCGGTTAAATTATGGCAAAGTTGCGCATTTAGGTGCCTAACAACATGCCGATTAGAAAGTTGTAAAATTCCGAGAACTTCCGGAGATATCCGGAAAAAAACGAAATTTGCTGATTTCGTTTTTATTTTTTTCTGACGTTATTTAAAGAGATATGGAAAAATAAAAGACACTTTCTCATGGCCACTTCTTAAGCTCTACAAAACAGCGTTGAGAGATTTTCCGTACGACGTTTCGTTTTCGTTAGACCATCATCAACTTTATTTTTTTAAATACGGACCTGGGTTTTTTATTTAATTTTTTTGAACCTCTTATTATCCCAATTACAAAAATGTATAACACTTAATATTTATTAACAAATATAGAACGTCCCTATAAGAAATGATGTGCGTTCCTTGTCTTACTCATTGTCTCTTATGGAAAATATGTTTATTTAACAGAAAAATATTAAGTGTTATACATCATTGTAATTGGGATTATAACTGCTTCAAAAAATGCAATAAACAATTGAGTGCCGCATTAAAAAAATAAAGTTGATGATGGTTTAACGAAAACGAAAGTCGTATGAAATCTTCAAGCTGTTTTTAGAGCTTAAAAATGGCCATAAGAAAGTGTCTTGTTTTTTCATATCTCTTTAAATAACGTCAGAAAAAATTAAAACAAAATCGGCAAATTTCGGTTTTTCGGATATCTCAGAAGTAGTCGTATTTTACAACTTTCTAATCGGCATGTTGTTAGGCACCTAAATGCGCAACTTTGCCATAATTTACCGACTTCGTATCTTTACGGTTTCCGAGATCCCATGCATGCACTCGAATCTGTGTCACCTGTATAAGAACACGAAAGCTCTGAGATCATCAGCTTGTAGAATCCAATAACTATTTCGGGTGTTTCGTGTTCCATATTTAGGATTTCCATATCGAGAATATTTTTGATCAAACATTGTGGGTCGAGCGAAGCAAGGTTCGCATACCTTATAAAAATGTCATAAAGAAAACTATTACAACCTGGTAACAGGTGAACATTTTTAGAATTTCGAGTTGAATTCGGACGTAAACGTTTTACCAACTTTTTATTGAAAATTAAGGTTTTTTCCTTACTTTTTAAGTGTTTTTTTAATATTAACATAGTATGAGTTTTTTAAATATGTTTTCGTGCAAATGACAGAATTTAAAGGAATATGTCGTAAAATGGAATTAAACAATTCAATTATTATTATTTTTTAAATACTATAAGAGGCAGCCAAAAAAACAGCCTCTGATTGATGTTTAACAATCGAAAAGTAAAAAGTGTGCAAAAAATAGCGAAAAAATCGCATTTTCCAGTATCCGCATAATTACTAATATTGATTTTTTTGCCTTTTAAAACTCTGAATACCGTACGCGAATTAACTTTTGTTAAAGTTGCACATATCTCTGCATAAACATTTTTAACCATTATTCGTTCTTTTAACGTTAACTGAGTTTTTTTATAGGCGGATAACTAGTTAAAGGTTGGTTAATATTCATAGTTTACAGAATTAGAAGCACTTAACAACACTAAATCTTTATATACAATTATATACACTAAATAAGATAAACTATTATAAAATTGGCACAAAACAATATCTATATATTACAATTATTAGAAATTTATAATATTTAGAAAATACCCTGTATAGCAATTAAAATTTAAACTTACAAAATCTGTCCATAATCAATATTAACTAAATAAAATCATCGAACAGCACGAAAACCCTGTCGATACGCCTATTTTCAAGTCCTCGAAGTTGTAAACTAAGGAATGTGTGTTGCCACTTTTATTGCTTCCATAACAATGATTTCAATACATATTGGCGTGCTATTTTAAGTGCGATCGCTGGCTGGTGATTTATTCTTGCAAATTATGACAACGTGGCGATGAAACTTTTGGCCGGTTCACTGTTATTTGAGCGGAAAAGTATATCATAGGCTTAAAAATCATTTACTAGTGTTAGATTTTTATTCAGCCGCTTCGTCGGTTGGGTGGCCGGTATTAAATGAGTCACTGACAGAAATTTTGGACTTTAGGTTTTTTTATAGTTAAAAGATTTATAATGTACTTACTTGTCATTACATTTGTAAGTAATGGTAGTCCTAAATAAATCGCTAGTGTAATTCTCTCCAGCAGGAATCGCATCTTGTGTGGATAAAGACAAAATTATAATTTTGGGATTATCATAAAATGTCTTTAGCGCATTTTCAAAAAGATCTTTCGTAAACCAAACAGGGACCTTCATCTTTTAATTCTAAAAAATATAACAAAAAAATGGTCTTTTTTACGACTCTACCGGGTGTTTCTCAAAGGTGGTTCCCCCAATAACTTTTTTATTTTTTAAGATGAGAAAATGAAATTTGGTTTTTCAATATATGACCTAAAAATGCATTAAATGACGTGTTCGATTGTTTCTGATGATTTCCGGTTCCACTGGAAATGACCTCAACTTTTGAATTTTAAATGGAACTCCCTGTATTTTTTTTACCTATTCGATAGAAAATGACATTCTTAATACAATGACCCTCCATGTCAACTTTTGACATTTTCTTTTAAAAATATTTAATCTTTTAAAATTCAATCTAGAGTGCCAGGACATCGTTAAAACAACCAATTTTGAGTCCAGGAGGCGTGGAAAAATAGTTTTAAATATCTTTCATATTTTATTCTTTTCAGAAAATTTTATTTCTAGACCTAACATTTTTTTAATGAATGGTCTTGTTGGATATTGAAAAGATTTTTTTGTGAATAATTTATCCATACTTGATATTTGGAGTTAAATCAACACTAAAAAAGCTAAAATATAGGCATAGTAGTTGTTGCTTATAAGAATAATATAATTATTAAATTATTATTATTATTAATTATTATATTTATAGGTATTTAAATTAAAATGCCTTAATTATAAACACAACAATAAGTTTAAATAAGTAACTCGCATTTAATTATTAATAAACTATGTAACATCATTATTTAACATTAACGTTTTTGTTTATTTCCAGGCCTACCTGACAAAATTGCCGAAATGCATATGACTGTTTGAATCGAATGCCAAGGCCCGGATGTTTTAATAATTTAATAAGCAACAACTTCTATGCCTATTTTTTTGCTTTTTTAGTGTTGATTTAACTTAAAATATCAAGTGTGGGGTATCAAATTATTCAGAAAGAAATGCTCTTTTCAAAGATGCCAACGAGCCACCATGGTTCCATTTAATAAAATTGAGTTATGCCTGGATATAAAATTTTGGAATATTTTTACCTTTCTAAAAAAGACATAAAATACGTAACAATTTTTTCACGCCTCCTTGACTCAAAATTGGTTGTTTTAACGACGTCATGGCACTCTAGATTGAATATTAAAAAATTAAATATTTTTAAAGAAAAATGACAAAAGTTGACATATGGGGTCTCATTGTATTTAGGATGTCATTTTCTATCAAATATGCAAAAAAATACAGGGTATTCCATTTAAAATTCAAAAGTTGAGGTCATTTTCGGTCAAACCGGAAATCGTCAGGAACAATTAAACAAGTCATTGAATGCATTTTTAGGTCACATATCGATATGCAAAATTTTATCGTCCCATCTTAAAAAATAAAAAAGTTATAGGGGGGAACCACCTTTGAGAAACACCCGGTATATGAGCACTTTCTGGTTAAATGTTTCTAGGTTAATATGTATTTTTTTAACTGAAAAGCCCAATTTTTTTTACTACATAAATGTTCTTGGCGTTAACTTTGTGGCTAAGTAATAAAAATTTCAAATAGCTTACTAAAAGTAGCAAAAAGATCATTTTAAACTCTATATATTTCAAGACCGACACTTCGACAACGATCTTTAAGTTTACTTACTGCACTATACTGCAGCCAAACCATCAAAATTTCCTAGAAACAATAAACTATTTAACTTTTTTAATAGCCCCATTATTACTTTATGTTTTCGTGTGCTTATGATAATTTTAATTAAAAAACAATGATATTCTTAATTAAATCATGTCCCCACGTTTTGATTTAGGACCCTTTGACTGATATATTCATTTAATCTCTCAAATTTTTATACTTTTCGCCAATCATGGGTACCATATTCAAATAGAAAAAAGGGCCTAAAAACTGGGCTTGTTTTTCTTTTGTCCAACACCGTCTGCATATCAACTTAAAGTACTGTAGGTTGTAAAATATATTCTTTTGTTTTTACCAGTTTTAGTTATTGCTTCTTAACGTTAACATAACCTCAACCCATATTAAAATATTTTTTAGGTCAAAGTGCACATATTTCTTATTAGATTTATATAATTTTTAAACAGACCAATTTTGTTTTTGAGTAAAAAAATATTAACAATTAGCTAATGACTTTTTTAAAAAGTTTACTTTAAAAAACAAAAAAAGCTTAAAAACAACAACCTAATTTAAGTATGCTGAAAATGTATGTTTATATAACTCCTAATTTTGTGGGTGACTCAATTATACTGCCAGATTTTGAATAAGTTTGCGATTTTTTATTTGCCACTTATGGTCAAAATATTGACAATGTTTTAAATAATTATTTGTTACGCGTTATTCAAATAAAATTATTATGAAAAGCCCAAATATAAGTAGGTTGCCGAATTGAGCTAAATACTTGTAATACCAATAAAAGCGCCCTTTAAAATTGTTTCGAAAATAATCAAAAACTGAAATGTCTCGAACAAGATCTATTAATGGCAATACCTAATAAGGGTAAAAGTACCCTAGATTTTGCAAAAAGACTTTAAATTCTACGCAGTAGATTAGCACAGACATTATCAATTGTGCCCGTAAACATAATTCCTGTACAAAAAAAGTTATTTATTTACAATACGAACAAATTACACTAAGAACTTTTATTCGTGGCCTTTCTGGACATTTACAAAGTATAATACGTGTAATAAACCCCCAAAATTTGAAAACAGCAATAACCCTAGTCTTGGAAGAAGTGAATTTTCAGTATTCTCAAAATTTGTAAAGACCTTTTCAACAGGCACCGCCTAAAACAATCCGAAATAATTATAACCAAAAGTTTATTCCTAGATTAACACAAAATAATAATTTATACTAAAATTAAAATTTATATCAAAATTAATATCAAAATCAAAATAGATTTCCTAACCAACCAATTCCAATACAACTACGACCTATTCAACAAAGACGCTTTCCGACAAGCAAAGAAGTGTTTGGACCCCAAAAAAATGTTTTTAAGCCCACAGTGCCAGTGCCAAACTCAAAACCCAAACCAATGTCATCGACTTCTATAAAGCCAACTATAAGACAACCATCTTAGCAAACAAATAATTATTTTAAACCAACAGAACCGCCAGATTTGTGTCACAAGAATTATTTCAAATTGATAACCAATGCGAGTCATCACAAATTACCGAAATAAATCAATATGGCGAGGCTACAGGCCAACCACCCTAAAAAAATTTACAAATTTAAAATTCAATGATTTTGAAAATAATTACCCGGACGATGACTAATTTACTTTCAATCAAAACGAAATTTTTATAATGGGTCTACTGACAGTCTCTACACATAGTTAGACAATTACACAAATTTTCAGGACACCACTCCGAACAACAACCCGATATAGCAGAAATGCATACGGAAACTAATGATAGTTTACCCTGTATAAAAATAAATAACCCTGCAATAAACTTTTAATCAATACTGGTTGTACAAAATCAATTTTACGACCAATAAATGCAGAAAAATACTTTTCATATAAAATATTTAATCACCCCAGTAAAAAAAACCGGTACAGGAGAAACACTTGTTAAATATAAAGTAAATAATCCTACCTTTTCAGAGCTAAAAGAAATCGATGAAATAACATTTACTTATTTTGACTTTAATCCACTTTTAATGATGATATTTTAGGCTTAAATAAACTTAAAAAATATAAATTCGTTATTGATCTACCAAGTTAAGCAACATATACAACATAACAAGGTATCAATACCTTTTAATTATAATAAAATTATAATAAAAACTTTACTATATCAACATCCGCTATACAAATCCCCGTATCAGTTAACAACGGTGATATACTAATCCCGGATCTATTCGTAAAAAATGTCTACATAAGCACATTGCATAGTACAGTAATTTCGGCTACTGAACTAGACAACATTTTAACATTCTTAAATAAATAATATGAAAAAAAGGAAAAATTAATTTACCTAAAAAATATTATATCTTAAGTATTCAAGTCTTCAAGTTACTATTTTGAAAAAAATGCAATACATTTTTCAAAACCCTTAAAAAAGATCTTCGATTATTATCACCTGTACCCAATTCCTGTTAATCAATAAATAATTGTCCCAAAACAACCATCCCTCATACTTGGCACAGATCAATTACAATATGGTAACGAAAATTGTCCTGCTATTGAGCAGACCTACATTTGCCAAAATCACTTGGAGTCATCAGCAACATTTGCATCGGAACCCTTATTAAAAAAGCCTTAAACCAAGATTGTCACACCCTCAAGGTTGAAGTCTAGACCACCATCGTCAAATCAATTAGCAATTAATACGTTTTAGCAATACCAGGGATAAATCCACTGAACATCCACAAAAACTGCCAATCAAACAACTACGAAATGATCACTAATCCAAGCATCATTGACATACCGCCAAATTGTCAAATCAATATTTTAGACCATCAATTTATAAATAAAAAAGAAATAATTATGGGAACGACGCTGACGCTACCAGAAACTAAAATTGGGCATTTCAACAGAAACTACTTAAAAGAACATCCAATCAATCTTAATTCGATCAATTTGGAAACAATTTATAAATTACAAGAAAAGGCTACGCTTTTGAAAATTCCAACCCAAACGCAAATTTACCCCGTTGCATGGAGCTTCATAAGTATACTTAGAATTTTTGTTTTTTTATATAGTTTTTTCAATATATTTTCTTTTTGACTCGCCTGGTACAGCAATTATAATTTTTTAGTAAGTATATTTAAATATGCAAAAAAATTATTTTAAATTTTTAAAATTTTACGAAAACCCCCAATTTTTTCCAAATTTCATGACCTTTTCATTAAAAAAAATAAATAATTTCGGTGAAGCTGAGCGTTCTGTACCAATTTTTAAAACAGTCCAACTCGTATTATGCCACTGTGCGGTAATCACACTGCAGTTGTCAATAAGAACTTTTGCGTTCTGGCGTTCTATTCACATAAAAACAAAGAACTCGTGAACTCCGTCATGTCCAGTTAGTATATTGTTTTTTTAAATAATATATTTTTTAAGTATTTATGACAAACGAAAAAAAAAAAAAATCGGTCTTCATTTTTAATTCTTCTTGATATTCTCTCTTGCTTATTTATCGCTTTACGTATTTATATTATATAACAACATATTTCTAGTAGTATCACTACATGACACATAAAATGAAAAGAATTTAAAAAAATAGTGTAGTTGCACATGAGCTTGAAAGTAATTAGGAAGCCAAGATTGTTTCTAATCCAATCTTTTTGATACCTCCGGAGTTTCAGTGCACATAAGATAGAAAGCCGCACCATTTTAATCTCTTTGATACCTTTGGAAAATTTTCCATGTTGGGGACTGTCTTCTTTGAAGTGTTGTTTCTCCTACGAGAGGAATCGACAACAAGTGCAGGTTTATAAAAATGAAGTTTTTTTTTGTAGTAAATGTACATATACATTTTTGTTCTGATCTTGTTTGGAAATCCAAAAACGTATTTTTGTCTTTGTAATCTCCGGTTTGCACATCCCATATTGTCCGATGTTGTTTGATTTCCTCTATGAATAATGTCACATCCACGTCCCAATCTCCACTTTCCATGGCTAATCCGGCTGATAGTTCCAATTACTGTGTATATATATTGATAAAATAAAATGAATAGAAACTATTAAAGATTAATATCTGAAACTATTAATCTAATTAATTTCTAATTGATATTAATAATAAATTATTCAATCTAATAATATTAATGCAAAGATTAATGTCAATTAGCTATCAATAATATATATATATATATATATATATATATATATATATATATATATATATATATATATATATATATATATATATATATATATATATATATATATAAAATTAATAATTATAGGAATTAATAAAATCTTTGATAAAATAACAGATGAAAGACGCTGTGCACTGTCTTATTACAAACTGTGTACTAGTGAAACAAAGTGAAACGCTGGTGATTAAATTGAAACGCTGAGATTGCTTTCCCACATCCAGTACTCCCAACGTATTGCTGCCTATCCGACTTGAAATCAATCTTGACGATCTGATTATTTTCTAGCTCATGTGCACCGGGCCTTAGCCTTCCTAAATTTCTTAAAAACGTACTAATTAATTAATTAATTTTTTGGTATATACTCTAGCATACCCCTATTGTTTTTATTTTAAATTTTAAATTTACTTCCGAGTCTGTAATATTTATAAAAACAGTACCTACATTTTTTTGTACTTAAAAAAAACTTTAAATATATTGTGATTTACTTTATTTTAATAATACACTACAATTCAGTAACTTTAATTTAATCTAATATTCCAAAACTGTCATAATACGGTAAAAGATGTTCCATGTGTTTTCTGTATCTTTCATTATTATAGGCGTGATATCTGAATCCCTCCTTACTTTCATCCTTAATTATGTTTTCAAAGGAGGCATCAGTTCGTCCTTCGGCGGCTTTAACAAAGGCTAAAACTGTAGCAGCACCCATTAATCCTAAAAAAATAATAATTTAAATGCAAGTGATTTACCACCCCAACTCTGGTTATGACGATTTTACAAATACCTTTACGATACGTTGAAAGTCATTATTTCTTTTATAAAACAATTAATATAAATAAATTTATTTCGCAAGATTCTCAGGCATCGCAATGCACCAAACGAATCCACTGTTCGTCCGTTGATTACGAAATTCGAACTGGAGGAAAGTGATTCAGTTGCAAACATCAAAAGCCCAAGACGCCCTCGAAGTGGTCGGAGTAAAGCAAATGTAGCTCTTGTGCGTGATTCAGTTAATGAGTCCAAGGAAATCGTATCGCCGTCGTCCTCAAAAAATAAAAATGTCAGCATTATCCATGTGTAGTTAACTCAAGAGCTCAGACCAACAGACCACGAAAAACGACGGCAATTTTGTAAATGGATCTTGGAAACGGAACAAGAGGACTCGGGTTTTTGTGAGCGCATAATTTTCACCAATAAAGCGCATTTTTATCTGAATGGCTTCGTTAATAAGCAAAATTGCAGAATATGGGGATCTAAAAACCCAATATTGATTCAAGAACGAGACATGCATCCCCAAAGAGTTACGGTTTGGTGTGGGATTTGGAGTAAAGGTCTGGTCGGCCCATTTATTTTTGAGGACGAAGAAGGGAATGCAGTCACTGGTAATGGAGTTCGTTACCGAGCAATGTTCACTGATTTCCTATGGCCCCAATATAATTAAGTAAATAAATAAATAAATAAACATTAAAAATTTTTGGTTCTAACAGGACGGTGCAACTTCAGCAGTAACAATTGCACTCCTGCGTGAGAGGTGTCCGGATCGACTCATCTCGTTGCGAGGAGACCAAGTCTACCCACCTCGATTATGTAACTTTTTTTTATGAAATTACATTAAGTCACAAGTCTACGAGAACAAGCCTCAAAATTTGATGAAACTCAAGCATGAAATTCAACGTGTCCTTGGCCAAACCGATGTGGATGTGTGTGATCGGGTTATGGTAAATTTCATGGACAGAATAATTGCGTGTAGGGCTAGTAGGGGAGATCATGTTAGCTCGTAGAGTTTCACGTATGGATAAATGTTAATTGTTTTCAGTCTGGAAGTATTTTCGTTTGTCATTTGTATTCCTTGCGGAATTTTGCAGACGTTTCGCCAAGATCGCACTTTTCATTTTTAATACTGTCTAACTGGTGTCAGAAGATTGAGTCAATCTTCTGACACCTGGTTTATATTGATATTAAACCTACTTAATGTAAATTTAAGTGTCTATGTTCCATTCTAAGTATGATGTTTTTTTTTGGTTAAGTCGTGTCTAAATTTATATTACCATAAAACGCCCTGTAGTTGTAGTCTTTTTTAAACTGTTCTCTAGTTGGAACTCTTTCTAAAGAATATTGCATTTTGGCCAAGTTTGCAATGAGCTGGGCATAATAATGATCCAATATTATTTCGATATGGTCCAATTTCACTTGGATTTTTGTGCTCGTTGCAATAAAATAATGGAGATCTATAGCTGGACTCGTAAAGATGTTCATTTGAAAATCAATCTAAAAAAATTATACCATTACTATTTTTTTTTAAAGAATATATCTGCGAATATGATTTCTTTAAAAAAATAATATTTAATTTTCATTGCATTTATTACTCCTTACAGCTTCCAGTATTTTTTCAATCTGGATGTCCATATTTTCAAAACTATTAAAGAAAAAGATATTAAATGTGGTATTGTTTTAAGGTCTTTTATAGATTTTCACAATGATGATACAATATACAGTGTCTTATTTAAAAAATTCTATTTTATTATATCTTTTGTATTCTTTAATCCTAAACCCTGTATTGTACTGAGATGCAAAAGTGTTAAAGTAATGAAGTGTCTAAATTTTTGTGATAAAGTACCTACAAATCTCATGTCCCTAAGTTTTCCATTTGGATGGTACGAGAACATCATGTTGTTAACCCACAGATCGCCGTGATTCAAAACGTTAAACCCACCTAGTTTTCTTTTTTGAGCTTCGAAACCTCTTTCAAGGGCTTCTTCACCTAATGCTTGTAGTTTGTAACCATATTTTTCAAAACCTAAAAATATACAAAATGCGGTTTTTTAATGTAGATGAAAAGTTTAAAATTTTCCTACTGTAGTGCTACAAGCTTAAATGCTTACTGTGGAAAAGAGAAAGCAAATGTAATAAAAAAGGACATATTGCCTTTATTAGTAGTGTACAAGCAATATCAAAATAAGAAATATTTAAAAAATTATCGATGGTTATGTGTGTCATTAAAAATGTTATTAAACAATTACTAACTCACCTGGCCATCTAGAACATGCGTCTATTAGCCCTTTATAACCCGCCGCTACCCATTCTCTTGTCAGTGGGTTACTTCCGTAAAGACCTTCAGAATAAAGTTTTACCAAAGATGGATCCTAAAACAAATAAGTCAATTGTTATTCCTGTGGAAAATAGGATCTTGCCGGTAAGGTAGTGTTGGCGGTTCCATTTTTTCATGGTATAGATGGTCTGGGGGAAGCGCAACAAAAAGTCTAAAATAAATAAAATACTAGCTGTTTATAAGTGTAGTGAAACAGTTTTCCTGTAAATAAAACGCGTCTTTGTAATATTCTTTGTATTTTTATTTATAGAATTTAATTTCCGTTTATTGTTGACCAATTGTATCCTTGGCCTCTCTTAGAATGACCTTTTCAAAAGCTGCGACTTTTAAGCTAGGTCATCCGGTTATTCCATAACCTCATTTTTATCTTTTGGCTACTTAAGTCTTACCTTTTCGTACATAATAACTGATGCTGCATGCATTAGTGCCATTTTCTCAACAACCAAATAGCAATGTTCCAAGTCAAATCCAATGTGTCTGGGTAACACATCAAAACCCAAGGTTGTTAAATCCTCCAAGACGATGATAGAGTGTGGATTAAGACAGGTATATACACATTTTGAAGATAATGTGTAATACTCTCCTGAAAAAAATGTTTTTGTCCTTTGTTATTTTATTATTAAGTTATTTTCATCAAAAATTTTATATACACAATCTGGCACTGGCAGCTAGATAACCACTAAGAAAACAAAGAAAATACAAATTCGTTCCATGGAGTATATCGCTCCCCATCGACCAATCAGCACGAGGAGTGAGAAAGAAAGGAACTTTGTCTTTCTTATTAGCGTTTTCTTTGTCGCAACCTTTACTAATATATCGATATCTTACCTAAAATATCATACATAGCAGGAAAAGTTCGACTGAACATTTCAATTTCCTTTTCAAATAAATTCAATTTTTTTGCCAAGTCTTCCTTTACCCCTCCATCTTCATTACCACATTTAACTATAACTGACATAGTTTCATTTTTTCCACTAAAAAATATCCAAAAACTAAAAAGACTAATTTGTAATTCTCTAGAGATGGTTTTTGGTATCTAGTTCTAAGAACTTTTAATTCAACCAAAAAATCTTTATTACTTTACTACATGTTTGTTATGATAAATAATCTCATTGCTGCGCAATATTTTTTCTTAAAAGTCAAATCAACCGAAATTATTAAAATCAACAAATTGAGTATCTAGTATAAACCATAAAAAGTATAAATATTAAAACAATTAAAGTTAACAGTAGATCTAAAAATTTTTCGCTGTTAATTAGAAAGCACTACTTATAATCATTTAGAAACTATGAATTAAAAATTAGATTATTTAAATGTATTTTAGATATCAAATGCAATTTAGATTTTGTCAACTAAATTTCAACAAGTATCATTTTAGCATCAGTCTCAGTTTTTTTAATACATTTAAATAAAAAGGATTTCTTATTCATTTTAAGTAACAGCACTATTGACTTAATTCATATGAGAAATTTGCGATTTTAATTATAGAGGTCTAAAAAGTCTGGAACATTCCAAATATCTTCCAAACCTCTCATAATTTTTCAACGAATATTTATCCACCTAAAAATTTTTAAAAAAGTTATTGCATAAATTTAATTTTTAAAAGTAAATAAAAAAAGAGAGTCAAAAAGTATTATTAACTTTGGTACTTTTAATGAAACAACCGGTTTTATATATTTTTACAGATTTTTGACCAATAGAGACAAAAATCCAGGTAACAGAGTTATTTTATTTGCGCAGGACCTCCAAATGATATTGGATTAAGTGACCAATTTTCTTCTCATATTAATAGCAGCCGGGTTATGCAGACCAGAAAATCATTTATAAATATTACATCTATAACCCACTATTGTAACAAGCCAATCCAAAAAATGCTTAGACCCATTATAAAATGAATAAATAATGTTCATTTTAACCAAAAAATATTTTTCGGTATTTTAGTTATTTAACAATAAAAAAATCATAAAAACATTTTATTTTTTTTTTAAATAATAAACATTTAAACATTCCGTGTAATGTTTCCCCTTTATATGTAAGTAAATTTAATTTTATTTTTATTAATTTTAAAACAAAATATATTTTTTAAATTTTTATTAAGATATTATTTTAAAAAAGTGTTTTATGTTTTTTTATATTGGCGTAAGGGAAGAATCCTTACAATTAAAAACATTTGCGTTTTTAAATAATTTAAAATAAGTGTAATATATATTTTTTATATTCTGAAAACAAAACACCGTTCTTATGTCTGTGGGTCTCCCACAAATCTAAATTTTAATGTCTCCAAAAAGGGATATTTGCTTTTTAATAACTCCACTTTTACATGAAAGTTTACTCCTATTGTCGAAAAATTAACTGTTCTACTGTTAAAAAATAGCCAGGTACTTTTTTGGTTTCCATAGGGAAACAAACTAGTCCCTTATGCCCAAAAGTCCATCTGAAGGAGCCCCAAATTTCCCCCTTTTTCCCCTCTTTCCCTAAAGTAAAAGGCTAATAGATATATAATGTACTTTTGTCATTACATTTGTAAGTAATAGTAGTCCTAAATAAACCTATGTAATTTCTCCAGCAGGAATACTTGTGTAGATAAAAAAAAGTAATTTTGGGATTATCATAAAATGTCCTAACCATTTTCGAAAAGATCTTTTGTAAACCAAACAGGAACCTTCATTTTTTAATTCTAAAAAATAATATTTTTTAATGGTACATAACGAGGCGTAAAAACTTCAGATTAAAATACATTTTTTTTATCTTGGACAGTCCACGAAGGTGATGCCTAAGTACTAACGTACCGTGGGTGTCTTCAGTGGGGAGAGGGAGTTTGTTCACACGGGACTTAAATTTTTGGAGATTGGGAGGAGAAGGAAAACTTGCGGGCAGCAGGTTCCATAGTCTTGACACTCAGGGATAAAGCAACGAAGAAAGCGGGAAGTTCGGGGACTCCTAACTGAACTGTAAAAGGATGCATAAAAGTTGACACGTGTTGCCTGTTGGGAGCTAAGGGAATTATACTGGCCATTTCTCTGAGGAAGCCGTGAAAATACCTATAAAAGAGGACAGATCCCCACAGCCCGACGATGGGCAAGAAGAGGAAGCCTTTCTGTGAGCGGGATTTTAATAAGACGAAGGCTCTTTTTTGAATGGAGTCCAGAGTGCTGGTTTGTAGGGGACGCCATTCCCCAGACATGAGAACAATATTTAAAGAGGGTCTGATTTGGGAACATAAGAGTGTACAGATTGGAGAGAAAATTTTCTCTGGAAGAGGAACCAATCTTTTTGAAGCGCAAGCTATGGATGGTGTTTGTGCCAGTTGAGGTTTTTCAAAAGTAACGCACTAGTTAAACGACTCTTTGTTTTGCAGAACTTGCCCCAAGTAAAAGGATAGCATTTCAGACTTTTTTTGGAGCGGGGCGTGTTTTCGAGGCTTAAACTGAACAAGATTTTTTGGCGCCCCAATCCAAGAAAGTTTGAGGTCTTGTGAAAGAGATATCTGCATTGACCTGGCTTGTTTTTAAAAATCAGAATTACACGGTGGCTTAAAAATTGAATACTAGAGTTGGGGGTACTATCGTCAGCAAAGGTTGATTGTGGAAGGAGAAGATGTAATGTTAGAAGAAACAGCGTGGGTGCCAGCACTGAGCCCTGGGGCACCCCAGCATTAATTTGGTAGAAGCTGGAGGAATGACCATCTACACTAACTGATATACGCCGATTAGAAAGGAAACTGTGAAGCCAGAGCAAAGCTTAGGGGGGAAGACCGTAAGAAGGAAGTTTGTTAAGGAGCCCATCATGCCAAACCTGATCGAAAGCTTGGATATGTCGAGAGCAACGATCTGGGATTACCAAGGGACTTGTTCCAGTTGTGTGAGACAAAGGAAAGAAGATCAGCTGTGGATCTACTGTGACGGAATCCATATTGTCTATCATGTAGGATCTTATTTTTTCCAGATACTTTAAGATTTGGGAATTAACGAATTTTTCCATTACTTTGCAATTAACTGAAAGAAGAGATATAGGTCTATAGTTAGAAGGCAGACTTTTTGGGCCTTTTTGGGGACAGGTTTCACACGTGCAGCTTTCAACTCTCCGGGAAAATGCCCTTGTCGTAAGAGATTCGAAAGGGGCGAGTTAAGATGGGTGCAAGCTCGGGAGCATTTTTTAAGACGATTGCTGGATGCCATCAGCCCAGACGATTTTTAGTATTAAGAGAAGAAAGAATACGCTTGATCTGTTTGACTTTAAAAATTATATCGGACATTTTATGAGAAACAGGGGCAACTGTTGGAAGAGGAAGATTGATAGGAGGATCAAGCGTAGAATTGGCAGCAAAATGTTTGGCAAATAGGTCGGCTTTTTTTAGAGGTAACGACAATTCCATCTTCAGAGATTAAGGGTGGAAAAGAATTTGTGCAAAAGTTCTGACTAATATTTTTGGCAAGGACCAGAAAAGCTACTGCCATTTGAGCAAGAAAGAACTTTATCTTTAGTCGATTGTTAAAACGGTCTTTTGCTTCTGAGATGGTCTGATTATACTGATTTCTCGCTTCAATGCTAGCCTGTCGATTTTCGGGACTGGGTTTTTGAAGAAACTTTTTGTGGGCTTGAATTTTAAAAGTCTGGTTTTGTCACAGGATTTAGAAAACCAAGGTTTGTGATTTGAAGTCATGGGATTCTTTTTAGTGTTGGGAATATAGGTCTCAATGCCTAGTTGAATTGTTTCAGTAATTTGTTTACATATTTCAGAAGGATCGTGAGCTGGTAGGATTCCAAGGGTAGCTGGCAAAGAAATCTCTCAGACCATCCCAGTCGGCCGAATTGTAGTGCCTCAAAATGAGTGGGAGTATGATACGGTGACCAAACCGTGGTCAGAGCGACCGAGGGTAGCAGTTACTGATGCTTGACAGAGTTCGGGGGTTGGAAGTGAAAGAGATCTAGGGGATTAGAATTATGGGTGGGAACCCTAGGAAAGTAGGTAGGTTCCATAATTAGATAATTCTAATTATTAAAGACTTCTAATTTAAATTCGTTTTTAGGGTTGCAAAAAATAGAAAATTTTTTTTCTACAGAGGGGATCTGTTTTCATTTTTTTAAATTACAATTTTTATAAAAATATCGGGATTTGAAAATCTGGTCAAAAGCCCTCGATATGCCAATAGTCCAGAAAACGAAGCGAAAAAAGTGCAAAACCTCTAATTTTTTCAAAATGCATAGATTTGCAAAAATATGGCATTTAGCTTAACTTAACCCTCCTCTTAAAATCTTATCATGCCTATGGGCGCTCTTTTTTAGAGGTGAAAACCCTTTATTGCTAAAACTCTAAAACTATACATTAAAGCTTAAATTGAGTAAAATTTGGCTCAAATAAGTCGAAAAGTAGTTTTTGTTTTTTTGAAATAATATTTAAAATTTTGACTTTAAAAAAATCAATTTTATTATTTTTTTAAAAAAAAATTATTTCCCAAAAATTAATATGTTATTAAGTGTTTTGCATGAATCTATGGGATTAAGCAAGCACCTTTCTTCAAAATCTCCAATATGCGAAGGCCTTTTAATTTTTTAGGGAAAACTCCCCTATTGCAAAAATCTTCATAACTATCATATTAAGTTTGTCATATAAAAAGGTCATATAAATTAAAAAAAATTGGTATTAATTTTGAACAATATTTTATTGTATAAAATAACCCTTATTATGATTAAATAAAAAAATTATTTACCTAGAAAAATTAACATTTACAGAGTTGTTTAAAAAATGTGACCGCTCAAAAATATTACTAATTTATTTTTTAATTTTTTTACTTCTAAAAAACCCCTTTCCCCCCTTTCAATCTTACGATGAAAAAAAAATAAAAAACGCGGATTTAAAAAATGATCAATCTTTTTTAAATCTCCAAAAGTATTGTTTTTTAAAAATTTTTTGTTTTTTATAAAAAATTATTTAAGAGCTATAAGGCCTATATATTAAACCTTTTAAAAACCCTAAGGGGTTTTAAAGGGGTGAAACAAGGTAGTGCTTGTACACGTTTAAGACATTTTATCTCAATTTCCTCACAGAAATTAAAAAAAAAAAAAATATTTGTAATTCAAAAATAAATTTGATACCTGTAAACTTAGTAATTTTTACTTAGCTCCTTAGTTCTTAAGTTATTTTAAAAAGGTATTTTTTTTAAGACGAAATTTGATTTTCACTTGCGCTGCATTTTTAACGAGCAATTTAAATCGGTTAAAATTTTAGAATAAATTTATGATATATAGATAAAGAGATCTGAAAAAGGGGTACGACACATTTTAATTAGGGTGAATTAGGGTTGTTTTTTGAAGATTTTTGCACTCAAAAAATATTTTTCTCAACCTTTTTTAATCATAACTCATAATTTTTATGATACATACCTCTTTAAAAAAAAAAGGTCTTTACCAATGCTTAAAAAAGATTTAATTTTCCTTAAAAGATACATAGATTTTGCGTTATTTGCCTTTGAAACTCAAGTTTGCGTTTGAAAAAACAGCTAACCTTTAACATACCACAACTTGGTTGTTATTAGTCCCTCAGCTGAAAAAAACCATTTTATTCCTTTTTTCTTAAAAAAAATTTGTTAAACACAGTTTTTTTTTAAAGAAATGCATACTTATCGAGTTATTTGCAAAAAACCAATTAAAAACATTGAATTTATCCGACGAAAACTTCGACTTTCGACCAATAACCGAAAAAAATGCATTTTACAAAAAAAGGCATAAAACGTTGTTTGCTTAGAAAATATTTTTCATCGATTCCGGGTTAAAATATAAAAAATCCACCTTCGGAAGTTTTTAACCACCCCTAAGGTAAAGGCGCCCTTTAGCATGATATAGATTTGATCTTGGGGCATTCCCTATCTACTGTCAAAATTTAAGTCATTCTATGCATTTTAAAAATTGTGGAAAAGTTCTTTCCGGACTAAGAGCAACGATCGGAAATTGTTGAGGCAAAAAAAAGCTTGGAATTTTTAAATGGTACCTTTTTATTATAAGCAATCGAAAAATAGAAATATTCACATGTTTTTTATTTTGTTTTATTTTTGGCGGATTTATTTCGGTGTTAATTTTTTATTTTGAAAAAGTTTTTCGTCAATAAAATTTATTTATTTAGGTTTAGCAATTTTTAGTGATTGTTTTGATTTGTCAAATATCAAGTTTTGGATTTTTAATATATTTTTTCAAAAAAAAGAGGTTGAAAAATTGACGTATGTTATTTTTTTATTATTTTATTTTGAAAAAAATTTAAGAATAAAAATATTTGACCACTAAAAAAAATCATGTTGACTTTACATCCCAAAAACGGGTCCAACATCTAAACAATGATCAGGTTTGTTCCTTATTTAAACCCCATAAATGACGGAAAGTTAAAAAAGATAATCAACTCAAAAACTCGGGTTTGTCAAATTGCGCCCCAAAAATAAATAAAAAATAATGAAATGAATAAAATTTCGAGTTAATAAATTTTGTTTGTTTTGTTTGACCCAAACAAGATGGTATTATTGCGGCCCGTAATATATACCATATTAAAAATTATTAAAATTTTGTAAATAGCTTCTACGTAGGGATAATTTAGACAAATTCAAAAGTCCTAATTTTAGCGATCATGGTAAGTTCTGGTTATTTAGGCGCTTTTTATATTCCATAATTTGTATTTAACGTAAATAAATCACTAAAAGTAGGAACAGTAAACTTTTAAGGCCTAATTCTGTCATGGTTTAATCAAATTAATTTTTTTCCCAGAATTATTGGGCCGCAATTTTGCGATGCATGAATTAGGAAAAAGTATATTCCTACCTGTTTGGGCCGCAATTAGAATATGCCCCTAAATCTCATACACACAAAATATAGCGCATTAAAAATTACTTACCCTTTCCTTAAAACCTCAGTGATTAACCAGCAATTCAAACCTAAAAACTACTAACTACACTACTTTTCGCTAACATTTACCTAATATCATACTAGAAACCTAAAAATTTAATGTCAAACAATCTTTTAAATAGTCCAGCTTCAATTATTGCGTGACTGTTAATTGAAAATTATAAATAATATGCCTGTATTTGTATTTAATTACAGTGATTTTCAGCATCTTGTCAAAGAAAAACGTTGCAAAAAGAGATTTTTGAATGACAGGAGTATAAATTATAGTACAATTTTATAAAAATGCAAAATTTGCATTCACGTTTTTCATATCTAATGCGTTTTTAAAATACATATTTTTTCTGTTGCGAATTGAAATTAGTATGATTTTTCTGCAATATTGGCAAGCTATATTTTTTATAATGATTTATAAACGGATAGGAATTGTTAAAAATTCTCAAGGTTTTTAGGTATGAAAAACGCAAAAAACGATGTTTAAATAGCGTTTTAGGCAAAGTTTATTAAAAAAAATTGTCAGAGAGTTTTAAAAGATCTATAAGATTTTTGTGCTGCGAAAATAAAGTAAGAAGGTTAAGTATCGCGTAATTTAAATAATTTGTCGTAAAAAGAAAAAAATAAATGGTAGATTGTTTTCCTTTTTTTGAAATAAAATAAAAGCACAAAGGCTGGTTTATGCAGACAACTTTAAATTAAATTTAACTTTAATTTTAATATACAGGGAATCCCAGCATATGTGGGCAATCTCTCGAAATCTAATAGAAAACCCAAAAATATTATGACAAGTTCCCATAAACTTTTTTCCTATGCCTCTCCTACGGAGATACAGGTACATAACGGACGAACCTGAAAATCGGTTTTGTTTAAATAACTTTTAAAATACTAGGTGTAATTTAATATTTTTAAATATGATGGTTACTAGATAAGTCTTCTTAAAATGAACTTTTACTTATATTTGGCTTATTTAGTTTCCCAGGGACGGACTAGCTCTGACACAATAATAGCAATTTTTTAACACACTGATGATAAAGGCTCAACAATATCATTTGGATAAGTTTTAAACCCTTAAACTAAAAAATATTCTTGTTTGACATCGATAAAATCAACTGTTTACGAAAAATAAAAATATAATGGGTAGTAATTTTTTTAAATATTGTGTTTTCTAATTGTACGACAATATTTGGGGAAGCAGTTTTTGGGTCCATTTAAGAAGAAAACCATTAGAACAGTCCAAACGCTAACTTTAGGATTAGGTGTTAAATTATAAATAAATCATTTATTATTAATATATGTAATACCACTTTAGATATTTTAACGAAATTTTGGCATAAATTTACTATTTAAGAGGCATTTTTTAGTGTACCACATTTCCACCAGTGGAGTTAGTACAGAATTCGACCTGCCTATTTTGGCAAATAAAAAAAAATGTGGAACACTAAAAAATGCTTCTTGATACAAAGTACATGTATGCCAAATTTCATTAAAATATCTAAAGTGATATTACAAATATTAATAATAGATGATTTATTTTTTAAAATTTTACCACCCTGTATCTCAAAAGCTAAGACGTTTAGGACATACGTTCATATAAAGTTTTCTTCTTAAAATGGACCTAAAAATTGCCTCCATAAATATTGACGCACAATTAGAAAACACCCTGTATACAGTAAAAAAAAATTACCAAACAGTTGTAAACAGTTGATTTTATCGATGTTAATCAAGAATACCTTTTTTTTTAGTTTAAGCTTAAAGCTATTTAAAAATAATATTGTTAAGCCTTTATCATACAAGGTTTAAAAAAATTGCTATTATTGTATCAGAGCTGGTCCCTCCGTAAATTACGCCTAGTATTTTAAAAGTTATTTATAAAAAAAACGATTTTCAGGGTCGTCCGTTATGTACCTGTATCTCCGTAGGAAAGGCTCGTAGGAATAAAGTTTATGGGAACTTGTCATAATATTTTTGGGTTTTCTATTAGATTCCGAGAGATTGCTCACATATTCTGGGACACCCTGTATAAGTGCGTTTATACACACTTAAACAAAACTTAAACTTTTATTTAAGAAGTTAGCCAACTTTTATCTTCTTAAAGTTAAATTAAATAATAATAAAAATGAGCATGAGCGAGCTGTGTAACCAAACTTAAAATTCGCCTAGACGGAGCTGTCAACTTGAACCTTCAACCCGATTTATGTAACGGACAATACGGATATCTTTATTAATTATTTTATTTATTAAATTATAACAAACCAAGCACAAAAAACAGTTAAAACCTTGTTAAACATAAAAAATGGTTTAATAATTAATACCAACCCAACGAAATTTTCGTGTTTCTGCGCTTGCGTAAGGTAAATGTAAATATTCTCTATAAATGGTCTAGAAATTTTTAAAGTTAAAATAAATTTAAATAAAAGTTAAATTAAATTAAAGTTGTCTGCATAAACCAGCCTTTATATATTTAAAGAGTCGGCGGTAAAAACAATGAAACTCCATTTTTAGGCCAAAATAGGTACCTGTTTTTTCGCTAATGGTCTTACTCATTTAATAACGACTTCAAGGTAAAAATTCCAAATCGAAGTGAATGGTAACAACCCGACCTTCCCAGAACGTTTGGAGATATCATCTGGTACAAGGTATCCAAAACCGAGCAGGAAACTGGAGCGGCTGTACGTTCCCATTCCACTAGGAACACACAGGAAATATATGCTTTACTGCACTGTGCAAAAGAAAACAACAGGAGGGCTTATAAAAAGGAATTGCCTAATGACAGAAGCCAGGCATCACTAGGGGCACTAGCAAACCACAAGGTAACGTCAGCTATGGAAATGCCAAAAAGAACTGAAAGTCCTGGGAGAACGCAACAAGGAACTGTCCGTGGGTACAGGACATTCGGAAATAGAAAACGAAAAAGCGGATCAGTAGGAGCAGGGATCATCCCCATATTTACCAGAACCCGCCTTTGGAGTGACCAAAACCACAGCAAGAAGGCAAACCAGGGAATGGATCCAAAACAAACGCGAAGAATACTGATCTAGCATCGGTACAATAAACATGGAAAAGGCATCATAAAGGGCCCATCCAAAGAACAAAGAAAACTACTTAAAAAGCAGGGAAAATTTCGCATAACAGTAGGGCCTAACAAGGCCGATAACCTAAAAGGACACATACCGAGATAGGCTTATACAATGGGGACCCAAGTTGCAGAAGTGGATGAGGAAGACACAGCCCACCACATTCAGTGCGAATGTGAAGCGTTGAATCTCAAGAGACGGGAATTATTTGGGCAACCGAAAATGAGCTTGCAGACATATATCAACCAACCAGTCTCGGGGTTACACAGATTTGTAGAAGAAGCAAGACTAGTGGTAGAATTGGTATAAATGAAAATGGGAGATTAGGCAGAAAAAGCCCAGGAGGCTGCGCTGGCCCCGGTAGTATATTAAGATGATTCCTAGAGAAAAAACCCAAAAATACTCATTTTATTCTTCCTTAAATCGCCCCTGGTTTGAGGTGTAAAGATAAATGTAGCAATTTTCTTTGTTTAGTGAATAAAATATTAACTGCATTTTAAATCCACCCAAATATACGACATTACGGCCCTGTTTTAGAGCGTGTTCCGTACAAGCATTTTTATTTTTGTTTATTTTTTAAATTTAATGGGTTCAAATCAATTATAGTTTTTTTTTGTTATATTAACCGTTAACTACAAATAACTCTTTTCACGGACTTAGCTTAGGTTTGAAAGTGGGGGTCCCCAAAGTAAAAAGACGACTCTAACGCCAATTAATTCCTTTGATCGCGATTCATGTGGCCCGCGTCGAGTTCTGTAATAACATGATCAATGAAAGTGTGTAAAACACATTTCGTCGGTAGTGATTTGGCTTCCTGCTGCAATATTATTCGCAGGGTTTGCCTTCCAGCTATTTTGGCACAACTATATCGCTTGAACTCATCTGCTTGCTTGCTCAAAAAAGAATAGGAACTAATTTCGTTATAAACATTTAGTAAAGTTGTTTTTACAGTTTTGTGTATTCGAAATGTTGGGCAAATCGACTTTAACTTCTACATTGCTTTGTAAAGGTTTGTGTATATGAAAAAAACTTTTCCGGATAACTAAAGAAACAATAAACGGTGTTATCCATGGGTGTGAATTAGTATGCTTTGGTGGACGTCGCTACTAGCAGCATCTTAATGCCCCAAGTTTTTGGTGTAAGGGAACCATTTGGAAATCTTTCGACAGCCACGTCTTTCTCGGTCCATCGTTCTCCAAAGAGAATAAGCGTTAAGAGATGAATTATTTTGATTCTTAATTTTCTTTAACACCCCGTCGTCGTCGGGAAGGGTGATAGGCGAAAAAAAATTTCGTTGCAAGTCTAATTGTCGCATTTATTCGCATCGTCTCGTCCTCGGTATAGTATGTCTCAAAGTATATCGCTATGGCTTTTGACGGACAATACCCCAATAAACCTTTAACGATTCTATTACCTATCGTTATTGGGTAAACCCATTATTTCATAATGGCTGGGGTGAGCCAGGTATTTCTTGAGTATTGACCTTTAGGTATATAAATATTTAGCTAATATTTTAGTGGCAGTTTAAATAACCGTTTTTTCTGTGCGTTTAAAAAAGTTGTTTTACGAGAATATAACTATGTCGCGTCGAAATCATTTGTCATTAACAAAACAGGTTGTGAAAATGTGTGGGAAACTTTAATCAGTAGAGGACTAATTAAACAAGAAGCTTTAAAAAGAAACCTGTTTACTTACAAAAAACCCAATATCATCGATAAGGGATATTATTATTAGTGAAAAAATGAACACAAGAAAACAACGTAGTGATTTTAATCTAACATAGACAATAATGAACCTAATAAGAAGGAAAAATAAATTTCATGAAAGGGAGTTGGTCCTACCTTGGATAAACTGAAAAGAAACTAGACAAAGACGAAACCAATATAAATATTAGGTGCCACCCTTCATAGAGTTGTTTGTAGAATGAAATTTAAATACCGCAAAATAGACAAAAGACAAGTAGTAATGGAATCCACAGATTACGCACTTGTAGAATTAATTACCTTCAAGAAATTAAAAGATATAAGTTAGAAAACAATCCATAATTTACCTTGATGAAACATGGTTGATACACGATACAGTATCCAAAGGATGGGTTATTCCAGTCAAAACTGTCAGACGG
>JAHBCN010003413.1:0-75828 GCA_019359885.1 Listronotus oregonensis | reverse complement strand
TGAAACCTTAGGACTTCGCTGCCGTCCCCGTAGTCCTGTCTCCCCTGTTAAATTGGGGTTAATTCAATATTACCTTTCATAAGCGGAGAGACGTGGGTTTACTTTCAATAATAATAGTCTAGTCTACAAGTTCAAAAAGGTGTTAAATCGAGAGAAAGTTCTCAGGCTCATTAGCTCATTGGATCTTAAATGATGTTCAGAAAAATGTATTTGAAGGATTTTTCAGCATGCAAAAAATTGCAAACGTTATTAACAAATTTAGTTGAGAAAAATTGCTTTTTGTTTTCTGTTAATAACTCTAAAAATATTAATAATTAAATAGTTTTTAAAAAAGCTTGATTGAATTTATCCATAGCAGCGATACGTTTCTATAGCAACGATGGAATAATGTCATTGTCATAAAACAGTTTGTAAGTCAAACAAAACTTTTTGTCTTCTGTAAAGGTAATTTTACTCTTCAAACAAGGCTGTTCTGTACGTAATGTTGCGGTAATTATGGATACCATAATAAATTTAAAAGCACTTTGTTGATCACTCCGTATATCATGGTGTACAACACCAAATACCCTAATTTATGTTTAAAAATGTTTAAAACTTTAAGACGTTGTTGGAATTCCTACCATTCAGACCTAATGCCATAATAACGACGTGCTGAATAAGTTTACAGGCACTTAAACAGCATAAATTGTTAAGGTAGAAATCGTTTCTAGATATTGACAAAAACCAACTTGGCCTTTTTTAAAAAAAACACACACATATGGTCAATTTGGCGTTCAATAATTTTACCCTATATTTAGGATTTCTAAATCAGCTACTTTTTGGTATTTTTTTCCCCGTATACTCATAAAAATATAACCTATCGAAAAGTTTGGACAAAAAAAATCCCCTGAAATAAGCTTTCCGAATATGAAACACTCGTTGAAATCCGTCAATCTTTTAAATTTAAAGTTTTTAAAAAAGAATTATTACCAAAATTTGACGTTTAGAAGTGTATCGCAAAGGGTCCTCAATTCAAAAACTGGCAAAAAACGTCAAAAACCCCATATTATAACGACCAAAAAAAATTACCACTGAAATGAGACACACTCGAAATTTTTTTTTTTTGCACATTTATTGATCACCCGCATCAGGATAATATTATCTTACTAAAACTAAATTCAATACAGCTTAAAGTTGAAAAAACGCGGTTTTAAACTTCGTTTTAGATATTCAAAAAAGTTATTTTTTAAAAAAGTTACAGCAGTTTGAAAATGGGTCTAAAAATTAAATGGTACGATCTTTTTGTTGAGCAGTTTAATACAACAATAATAAAAAAATCCAACTTTATTTTGTTCGGTTTGCAGATTTAATAAAAATACTCCGCCGCTGCGTGTGCATACCTCAAAATGCGTCATGGATAATATAAACTATTCAAAAAGGGAGAGCATCGGCTCCGTAAGAATTTTGAGGGACCGTTGACGGTTGTTGTCTCTTTTGGAAAGCGTCGAGAGGGCCCCGAAGAAAGGGAATTGTGCAAAAGAGGACCGGAGATACGGATTTGGGTTTAAATAAACGCCGGGGTTTAATCGGGGGTTGTAGGCTTTAGAAACAAGTATATTAGGTTGTCAAATCTGCCGGAATTTAAATATTAAATGTAAGTTGTATCACTGTCTTTTGAATTTCACATTTTTGTAATTTGATTATGAAGAATTGCTGGTATAAATATTGTCGTGTTGTAAAAATTCTCAAAAACTTGGTGTCTGTAAGAGTATCGATATACTTATTTTCCTAACAAGTGCGGAAAGTGATATTTTTTTGCAAGTGTTAGGAACAATATTTTTTCTACAACGTTTATGATTAAAATATTATTTATTAACGAAAATTTATACACAATTATTATTATTTTTATAGTAAAAGTCCAATTGGTTGCGCTTTGCAAATTTATTGCTGACGCGGTTCCTTTTTGTAAAAACTTGACGGCGGCGGCCCGGAAAATCGAAAAACCGGCCATAAATAGTAGTAGTTGATATGAATCACAAACATTTTTAATCGTAAAAAAAGTTAAAACTAAGATAACACGTTTTTAAAATTTTTTTCCCCTCCCCCCCTTGGGTTCATTTATTGCATTACATAACCCTTTAAGTACCTATTTCCTGAAAAAAAAAAACTCTATGAAAAAGTTATATTATTATTAATCTTATTTTTTAAAAAATTTAACATTTAAAAAGGTTTAAAATTATAAAAAGCGTTTTTTTCCCTCAATTAAAAATTGGATTGGGACTTAACAAAAGAGAGGGGTAAACCATTTTAACAGAATTGTAGGATTGGATAGTTAATCCTGCTTTTTTTCCCAAATTGACTTGCCTTTCATTACTTCAATCTGCCTGAAATAAACGTTTTTTTACTAAAATTTTAAATAAAATCCAAAATAAAACCTTTTTTCCTGAGGTTAATAAAATTGCTTATTATAAATTAAATAAAGTTTGATTTGTTTGTTTTTTTTTATTTAATTTTATAACTAACTTTTTGTGTAAAAATGGCAATTTAAAATACATGTTAAGAGTAATATATTTAAGTATGTAAAGTATATACAGACCTCATTAACAATAACTTTGTAATAAAAATGAACCCTAACCTATCTTAATAATTAAAATCAATCAATATCTTCACTACCACTTTCATCAGCAGAAACTGTTGGTTCATAAAAAAATGCCAAAACTTTTGAAGGGTACTGTTTAAGTTTTTTAGCAGATGTTTTTTTCATATTGGAGATTAAAGGATCAAAAGATATTAAAAGATTACAAAATATATCCTCCATTTTTTTGTTTTTTTAAAAACTTCCTGTTTTTTCTTGTTTCCCTGGGCTTCTCCCAAGTTTCCCAATTGGAACCATAAAATATGATATTATATCAGAACTGTGCATTAAGATTTTATGGACGGAAGTTGGCATATTGTACCACGGATACAATTTTAAAAATTTTTCTGGCAGTCTCATGACAGTAGTCCTTAAAACTATCAATTTTTTTTTTAAAAAACCACTAGAAATTGTTAAAAAAATTATCGAATCTAAATATCAAATCTTGATCAATCCTTAATTTCGAAAATTTACAGCATTCAAAAAAAAAACGGCGAGCAGTGTTGCCGTCATTAGTACTTCCCAAAAACCCGGTTTTGGTCTATCAACCAATAGTCCCATTTCTTTAAAAAATAAGTCTTGGATTCGTTTTTTTGGGATTTGCAAGTTTTTCTTTTTTTTGGGCCCCGCGCTTGCCATTGCTTAAATTCCATCTTATAAGATAGATGCACAAACCTCAAAAAACGAATCCAAGCATGTAAAAAATGACAAAAAATTGATATCTAGATTCGTCAGTAATTTCTTGTTTTTAAAAACTCGATATTGTTAAAATCTTTGGATGTTAGATTACACAAATAGCATCTCTGAGTTGAAGTATTTTCAGTTACAGCTTAAAAATTTGCCATCTATCATTGTAAAATATAAAATGTATTTTAAAATACATCGTTTCCTTTAATATCAAGCTTTTTTGGTTGCAAATCTAAAATTTGGGTCAAAATATTCTTTTCTCTCACTGATAGCTCTGTTGTTTCTGCCCAAACTGGACTCTAAGAGGTCTACAGAATCGTGTGGAGGGAAATTGGGATTTTCCCAGATTACAAAATTATCTTTTGATTTCGGGTCCCCGTTAATGAGCTGGATTGGCACCATTGATGTTAAAAGATATTTGCATCTGAAATATTGGACTCTACAAACTGCTGTTTGTATTGACCCCAGAATTCAACCCCCCTTTCAAATTAAATGTAAATTATTATAATTTTTTTGGAAAGAATTTAAAACTTCTTTTAGGGACTCAAATAACCTTAAAGATGTATAATCCCGCAAACTTTGAAAAGGCACTTCAGCTACATCTTCAGAAATGTTTAGGTTTTTTTGGGGAGCATCTTTTTCGCGGCAGTTACGGACTCATAATTAGGATAAAGAGTTTCACGGCTTTTTGCCGAAATTTTTTATTAATTATATTGAAATTTTGTCAATTTAGCCTCTACAAAAAACGATAAGGGGTTTGTCCGCTGCAAAAGGTATTTCACATTCTTTTTTAAGAGATTTTTTTTTATTTTGATGCACGGGTTGGTGTTGAGAATACAACATTATTTATCACATCTCCAGTTTACCTTCGGACCTAAACTTCATTTGAACAGCAAATGTTAGTTCTTCCGGGCTTCGATCTGCTCGCAACGGTTCAGTTCTTCTTCTTTTTGATCGTTCACTCAAATCTAAAAAACCCGTGAGTGGAAAAATCTCTTCCTTAAGAGACTTCACACCCTTACTTTGACACCAGCTCTCAAACATAACAAATTCTTTTTTATACCTGTGACGAGATTTCATGGGCAGGAGATCTATACCTGCTATTTCTGCTGCTTTGATAGTCAATGCTGGTAAATCGTCGTCAGAATCCATTGAAAATGTTTCTCCAATTTGGTTGAAAAATGCGTGACAGAAAATTAATTTTTGATAAATGCATAAACAATTAGTTGGCTGCTATGGATTCTTTGATAATTTATATGGAGTTATTAAAAATATGTACTCATATTTGGTAAACTAGGATTATTTTATTTTATTTAATAAATGGTGTAAAAAGCCTGAAAATTCAGTTTCTTCAAATATATAACTATTATAAGCAACATTATGCATTATTTTATAATTAGATACTAGTGCTATTTTCCGCACGCAGATTAGTGCGGAAAAGTATAGTTTTCCGCACGCTTGTAGAAAAAATAAATAAATCCCTTTTTGGGGCCGAGTTTTAGATGACGCCCATTGGTTTTACAGAAAAATATGTTCGCTGTCAACCAAAAATAATTAACACAATGTTTTAATGAAACAAATTTTTATTAATAGTCCTGCAAGGGATTAATTATTGTTTTTTTGTTTCAGTCCCAGTAATACAGCTTTAAGTTCTTTGGAACAGGTGAAGGAGTACTTGCTCACATCCGGGACGTGCAAGTGCGGCCTTGAGTGTCATTTTAAATATGACACTGTTTTTAATTTTGATCCCAAGGTAAGTCCAAATTTGTTTGTTTTTTCAAAATTTAAAATTAAAATTTTATTGTCAAATGCATCAAGGGAGAGGAGTAAAATACTTCCTAAATTAATGACTGATCTGGAATATCGTAGATATACAGGGTGTCCTATTTTCGACACTTTCAGTCAAACATGAAATGGTAAAATAAAAATTAGAAAATTTTCGCTTGTTTAAGAAGTACGAGGCACATCAAAAAAGGGTGTTAAAGTTTTTATTTAGTTTTTCTATTTTTTAAATAAAATCCATAATAACGTAAATATTGGAGTAAAAATTGGTATCTGGGGGTTATTTGGTATGACAGATTCGAACCTAATCTTAGTACGGATCTTACTTGTAGAGGGTGACACCTACACATCTTTTTACTATTTTAAACAATCACAAATTTTCGGTACGGCCCTGTATTACATTTTTAAGTGAATTAAATAATTGTTTTGTCATTTTTACGTCAAAAAGGTATACCTTTTCAAAGTTGATATGAGCAACTGTATTCGAGATATTTGGATTTTAAAAAATTACGACGCATCTGATTTTATTATAGAAAAATTAAATTAAAATTAAACAAAATATATAATTAAACAATACATATTTTAATTTTTAATAAAATTATTGTTCTTAAATTATGTTTAGCAAAACATAAGCTAGGTTTTATAATTTTCATCAAACACATAATATGCCTATGCATGTATTGTAAAAAAATAGAAAAATCAAATAAAAACTTTAACACCCTGTATTTTGGAAACGAAGGCCTTGCAAACCCATATTTGTATAGACTTTTGTGTTTATTTTTGGGCCCTGATTACGTACCTGAAGTATTGACACTTCCTTATGAATCACCCTGTATACAGCGTGTCCAGAAGTATATTACTTTTAGACGCAACCTAACTTTTCAAAAATATATATTTTATGAAATTACCTTATACCTTATTTACATTTGACCAATTTTCAATGGTCCAGTTTCAATTTGGATTTTGAAATAAAGCAGTATCAAAACTTTCAAGGTTTTATGTAAGTTGCGCGAGGTCTTACGGTGCAACAGTGTTAAAAATTACAAAAAAATGGGCAAAAAATAAAAAATTATCTTATGTACTTGGAGTTATGCATATAAGCTAAAAATTGAATTAGTTACTGGAACTTTTTCCAATAACTTTTTTAAACATTTTAAGAAACAAGACCACTTTTGATTTTTTTTTTGAAAGAAAAAAAAAATTTGACGGCTAATGCGAACCACGTGACTACTATTTTTTTTAGTTTATTTTTATCTGAATTGAATCAGAAATTAATGCTCATACTGTATAGTACGATATTTAAGGTCGATTTTTTTAGTACGTTGTATAATGATAGCTCTTTAATTGACATTTAGTTTAAATGTCGTATAATGGAAATATAGCTAATCCCATCTACATTGCTTTAAAAACAAAATACTACTGCAAATAAGCCTATCAACAATAAACCTTTACAAAAAAAAAAGCTTTAATCTTTAAATACCTATGCTTCGGGGTACTTTTATAATATTTTCCGGGAAAAGCATAAAATAATAATCCTCCATTTACTATGTATTTTAAATTGGCTCAATTTTTTTCTACGCTGTCGAAATGCGAAAAACAAAATGCGGGAATTTAAAACAATTTTGTAAAACAAACGAAGGATAAATCTTCATCAATCCAGTAGATGTGAGTTCCGCAAACCCTCTTATATCTATTACCGGGAATTTGTCAATAAATCAGGAATGTTTCAGGAAATTTAAATTTCTTATGAGAAGCAAGAAAAAAAGGGAATTATTTTTTTCTTGTTTTACAAGGGGCCAAAAACCATACAAAAAAAATAAATTTGTCTGTACTTTGCATGCGATGTGTGTGGGTACTTTAAAGATATTAGAGTTCAAATATATCACTAATAAAAAAATATTATTTTTTTGGGAATAAATGGGCCCTTTTTTTCATTTTTTTCCATTTTTTATTACGTTATTTCGTAATTGTGGACAAAAAAAAAAATATTAAACATTTTTTTTTGTCGTTTATTCAAAAAAAAACTTTTTTTATGTAATTTTAAAAAACTCTGACATTTTTAAAAACGGTTTATCTAAGAAACTGGGGCTAAGGACTTTTTTGTAAAACCCAAAAATTTTCTACAAATCCCCTTTTTTTCGATTGTTGTTACGATGAATCGTTTCAAAGTTATAAAAGTTCAAAAATAAAAATTAAATTTTCCTGTGTTATTTGAATGGATCATAGAAAATAAAGGCAAATTTAAAAATTTTTAAATTTTATGAGCTCTTTTTTTCCTTCAGAATTGTTTTCTTTTATACTATCAATTTTTGAATACCATAAGAAAAAAAATAATTTGTATTTTTTTAAAAATAAAATCCGAATTTTTTTTAAAAAACAACGGGTAAATTCCACTCACAAGAAATAACTTTAAAAAACAAATCTGGATTACCAAATATTCAAAAACCAGAAAGGAAATAAAATTATCAGAATTAATTATCTTTTTTCAACCTTAAAAAAAAGACATTATTTTCCAAAAATAAATTCCAAATATTTTAATTTTATATATAAAATAATTAATTTTAAAATTTTAAATTTAATATTACAAATACCCAACTTCCATTTAAAATATAAAAATTTTATATTTTAATAATTATTAAATTATTTAATTTAAAATCCGTTCAATATTATTAACAAGATTTTTAAACTTATTCCGCCAAATTTGATCCGCTGTTTTAAATTTTCCATTCATCCTCCGTATAGTTCCGATATGGCTTCGTTTGATTTTTTAGCTTAAAAATATGAATGTAGGTTCTTCAGAGCGTCAGTTGTTCAATTTTTGCATCTAAAATCATAAAATTATTTTTCTCTTAATTCTTGTAGTTTCTTTAAAGCCCACATTGATAAATAAAAAGTTTCAATAAGACTTTGTCGATGTTACATACCAACATTTATTTTCATTGTGAAACTCGGCAAATCCTCTTTCTATTTCCATTGCTTGGCAGCCGGAAGTCGATAAAACCTCAAAAGAAAATTTAAAGATATCGCTAGAGAGTATAGATAAAGTTGGAGTTGGTTGACTGCAAATATTATTTTGAACGTCGTGTGTCTGATAAATAGGTCGGTAATCGTTTTCCAGTTTGGAAAACCGGTCGTTCCATAAAATGTAATTTAAACTAAATTTGAAAATAATATTGCATAATTTTATATCGTATAAAAAAATCAAGATTTTTGTATCGTTGCTCTTGATATATTCAAGGCTTTTGACCAGGTTCGGCGTGATACACTACTTAATAAACTTTGTTCCTTCAATCTTCCATCAAAACCTTGTTGCTGGCTGTGCATTGGCATTATCTTCTATGGCACAATGCAACCTTAGAAAAATGTATGTCAACTCATAGAAGACAATATCTCAACGATTTACTCATAAAAGAGTGGACATTCTTTTTTGCGTTAAACATCCCGTAATGATTTGCCAAACAATTTGCTGCCAATTCTACGCTAGATCCTCCTATTAATTTTTCTCTTCTCTGATATCATTTTTAAAGTCAAACAGATCAAGTATATTCTTTCTTCTTTTAATCCTAAAAAATCGTCTGGGCTGGATGACATACCAGCAATCGTCTTAAAAAAATGTGCTTGCACCATCCTAACTCGCCTCTTTCGAATCCCTTACGATACGGGTATTTTCCGGAGAGTTCGAAAGCTGCACATGTGCAACCTGTCCCCAAAAAAGGATGCAAAACTCTCCCTTATAACTATAGACCTATATCGCTTCTTTCTGTTGTTTGCAAAGTAATGGAAAAATTCATTAATTCCCAAATCTTGAAGTATTTGGAAAAACACAAGATCTTACATGATAGACAGTATGGATTCCGTCACAGTAGATCCACAGCTGATCTTCTTTCCTTTGTCCCACACAACTGGAACAAGTCCCTTGAGTTTCTTGGTGAATTCCAGATCGTTGCTCTTGACATATCCAAGGCTTTCGATCAGGTCTGGCATGATGGGCTTCTTAACAAAATTCTTTCTTACGGTCTTCCATAAGCTTTGCTCTTGGCTCTCCAGTCTTCTTTCGAATCGACGTATATCACCTATTGTAGATGGTCATTCTTTCAGCTTCTACCAAATTAATGCTGATGCAGCCAGAACTGAGCCCTGGGGCACTCACGCTGTTTCTTCTACACATTAACGATCCTGTCTCTTCCACTATCAATCCCATTCATTCTAGTATACAATTTCTTAAGCCACAATGTAATTCTGATTTGGAAAACAAGCGCAGGTTAATGCAGATATCTCTTTCACAAGACCTCAAACTATCTTGGATTGGGGCGCCAAAAATCTTGTTCAGTTTAATGCTTCAAAGACACAGTCATGTTCGCTGTCGCGAAAAAGTCTGCCAATGCTCATCCGTTACATATGAGCGCCAAGTTCTGCAGAACAAAGAGTCGTATAATCTTGTCGGCGTTACTTTTAAGAATAACCTTAACTGGTACAAATACATTACATCCATAGCTTCGGCAGCTTCAAAAAAGATTGGATTCCTCTTTCAAGCACAAAATATTTCTCTTCTTTCAATCTGTATACTCTGTATGTATCTTAAACCAGACCCTCTTTAGAATATTGTTCTCATGTCTGAGGAATGGCGTCCCCTACAACACTTAGCATGCTGGAATCCATTCAAAGAAGAGCCGTTCGTCTTATTAATGATCCCACGCTCACAAAAAGACTTCCTCTTTTTGCCCACCGTCGAGCTGTAGGGGATCTGTCGCTCTTCTTTAGGTATTTTCACGGTTTGTGCTCAGAGGAATTGGCCAGTGTAATTACTTCTCTAACAGCTCCCAACAGAGCAACACGTAATGCAACTTTTATGCATCCTTTTACAGTTCAATTAGAGATGCCCTAAACTTCCTGCTTTCTTCGTTCCTTCATCCCTAGAGTGAAAAGGAGAAATTTATGTGTATACTCTTAAAACACTTATAAATAAATGATGAAAAGTCCAAAGTTCTCTTCAGTGGTCTCACAAAAAATCCCAAAAAATGCATAAAAATTAGCGATGATATATATTTTTTTAATCTTCCTGTATTCCTTTCTACAATCATCAGGATCAGACAAAAATTGCAGCTTACTATTACCATAAATGAACATACTCTTGATAGTTGATCCATGCTGTTACCTATTAAGGTCCAAAAATAAACTAATTGCCCCGTAGAATCCCAATTAACATCATGTCTGCCACGAACCATCCAGCATCTTCATCATAAACCTTAACCTTCATTAAATCTTTTTAAAGGCGAAACCATTTCTTGAGTATCACGAATTCTCCACCATGCAATTATTTTATTTATCGCTCCTCGATGTCATGACCTCCACAGTCACGACAGATCCCGACGTAAGATGGTGTTAATTTTGTTTATATAGTGTCCCTCGTAATAAAATACTTGACACTTGGTGCGAGAATCGATATCGAACGGTTTCTTTGGTTTTGTATGTTTTTTATATTGTTTTGTTTCTACTACGTTCAAGTATTCGTCAAAATTTGTGATCTCATTAGTCAAATATGGGACCTGCACCAACAATTAACCAGATTTTATTGGCTTCAAGGGGAACACTTTGGTAAACACAATTTTCATTTTTGAATTTCCAAAAAAGTTGATTTTTTTGCAGCGCCCCAGAGAAAAATCTAAATTTTAAAAGAGATTCCTCTATTTGTTTTTTGTTTGTGAATTTGATCACGTTTTATTGTCAAATTTAAAATTTTCCAAGAATATATGTATTTTTTTAGTAGTTATTTAAAAATAACGTCCGTGGTGACACTACCGCGTTGTCTAAAAGGTGCTGTGAAATGCAACATTTGCATGTTTCAGTGCTTGGACAACGTTGACGGAAAACTGGGAAGAAATGGGTTAAACACCGGAAAACCCGGCACTCACGGTACTTTGGTACTTAGGTTTATATATGTATATATAATCCGTAGGATATAATATACATATTTAATAATCCTTCGTGAGCTGTCATAAAGATCAAAAAAAAAAAAAACTAGTGGCGACTCTCAATTTTTTTAAACTTAATTAGTGAGACATGGGACCCACACCGCAACCGCAACTTGTTAATTGATATTTATCTGACCAAATAATTTTTTTGTGAAAAGAACAACCCTTGTTAGATTTATTTAAAAACCAGCGAAAAAAATTCCAATCTTCCCACATCATCATCATTAGAATGCAATGAGTGATAGGAAATTTTCGAAAATATATATTTGGAAATATATCAGGAAACTTTGGAAATATATTGAAATATAGGGAAATAAAGACAAAAACTAAAAAAAACTAAGCATTTAATGAAAGTTTATCATACACAATACCTTAAATGTTCAGATTTGGCCTAATATTAACTATACCTAAAGTCCAAAATTTCTGTCAGTGACTCATTTAATACCGGCCACCCAACCGACGAAGCGGCTGAATAAAAATCTAACACTAGTAAATGATTTTTAAGCCTATGATATACTTTTCCGCTCAAATAACAGTGAACCGGCCAAAAGTTTCATCGCCACGTTGTCATAATTCGCAAGAATAAATCACCAGAAAGCGATCGCACTTAAAATAGCACGCCAATATGTATTGAAATCATTGTTATCGAGAAGACAATAAAAGTGGCAACACACATTCCTTAGTTTACAACTTGAAGAGACTTGAAAATAAGCGTATCGACAGGGTTTTCGTGCCGTTCGATGATTTTATTTAGTTATTATTGATTATGGACAGATTTTGTAAGTTTAAATTTTAATTGCTATACAGGGTATTTTCTAAATATTATAAATTTCTAATAATTGTAGTATATAGATATTGTTTTGTGCCCATTTTATAATAGTTTATCTTATTTAGTTATATAATTGTATATAAAGATTTAGTGTTGTTAAGTGCTTTTAATTCTGTAAACTATGAATATTAACCAACCTTTAACTAGTTATCCGCCTACAAAAAAAACTCAGTTAACGTTAAAAGAACGAATAATGGTTAAAAATGTTTACCATGGGATTCGGAACGAAATCCAGAACTAACCACTTTGGATGCTGCAGAGATATGTGCAACTTTAACGAAAGTTTTTTCGCGTACGGTATTCAGAGATTTGAAAGGCAAAAAAATCAATATTAGTAATTATTCGAATACTGGAAAATGCTATTTTTTCGCTATTTTTTGCACACTTTTTACTTTTCGATTGTTAAACATGAATAAAGCTGTTTTTTTGCTGCCTCAAATAATAATAATTGAATTGTTTAATTCCATTTTAGACGTATTCCTTTAAATTCTGTCATTTGCACGAAAACATATTTAAAAAACTCATACTATGTTAATATTAAAAAAAAAACACTTAAATAGTAAGGAAAAAAACCTTAATTTTCAATAAAAAGTAGGTAAAACGTTTACGTCCGAATTCAACTCGAAATTTCTAAATATGTTGACCTGTTACCAGGTTGTAATAGTTTTCTTTATGCCATTTTTATAAGGTATGCGAACCTTGCTTCGCTCGACCCGCAATGTTTGATCAAAAATATTCTCGATATGGAAATCCTAAATATGAAACGCGAAAGACCCGAAATAGTTATTGGATTCTACAAGCTGATGATCTCAGAGCTTTCGTGTTCCTTATATAGTAGATATTTTTGATGAAGCAATGCGTGTGAATATCGTATTTAATATTGAAATTGCAAGATCGGTGGTGAATTGGCAAGTCGATGTAACTTGGATTGTCTATCGTTCTGCTTTTACATCTTTTTTAATTTATGTTAAGACTAAAATTTTATTATTTTTTCATGTAGCAAAATAAAATCAGAAAAGGTAAAATTAAAGTAAAAAATGTTTTTTTTTGGAAAAACGTTGAAAAATCGCCAAAAAACTCAAATTTGTGTTCTATGACCTCAAAATAGGAGGTGTGCAAAATTAAGCAAAAAAATTACTTTTTTCATTAATCCGAATAATACCAAAATAATATAGGCTTGTTACTAATTTAAAGGGTTAATGAAAATGTGAGAAAATAACTTTGCTTGTAAAAAATATTTTCATGTTTTGACGAAATTTTATCATTTATTTTCTAAAATGCATACGCCACTGGAATTGATTCCCCTGACCCCACACAACCCGAGGCACTCTAAAAGCGAGCGATGCGTCATTGACAGAAATTTTGGACTTGAAGTATGGTGCGTAACTCGAGTGATTTTAAGAGACGAGTTAAATTTTCGATGTATTCAAAACTAAAAATATCTGTCTCGAAATCTAAGTACGAATGATATTTTAGTTTTTATTATTCATAATCATAGTAATAATATACATACTTTTTCGGCAATTATTTTTCTAGTGTGAAATTTGTACTGCACAAAAATATAAGAAATATATAAAAATCTTTGTTTTGATGGTTAAAACGCATTTTTTTTCGATAATTCCAAAATTTCCAATATTTCCGAGACCCGGTGGAAATTTCCAATATTTTCATATACAACACTATTTGTACCAAGTTTAAGTATTCTTTAGACCTAGTGGCGACTCTTAATTTTATTAATCTAATTAGTGAAACATAGGAGCAACACCGCAACCTTATACCGCAACTTATTATTCGACATTCATCTAACCATTTTTTTTGTGATAAGAACGATCCTTTTAAATTTATTGAAAAAACCATTGACAAAATTTCACTCATCCACATCATCATCAGGGGGCAAATATTGGGTAATATTAACAACATAAGGAAATATTTATTGGACGTCAAAATTCTTTGCGCCCTTTTTTTCAAATTGCAGTTTCTATTTTTCTGACAGGTAGATTTTTGTTTCTAAAATTTCATTGTGTTTTAGAAAATAAAATAAGGTGTGTGCTTAAGACGACAATACAGAAGTAAAAACTTCACCAAGACGAGATTCCCTATTAACATTTTCCATTCTAACATCCGCAAATCTTAAATTAAAGACGATAAAAAGCAAATACACTATGCTTTGGTCATATTTTAGAATCTAGCTTTTTTCCGACTCCATCATGATCGTTGCATAGCCGAGTCTGACGGTTCAGTCTCATCCAATACCCACAAATAGTGCTAAACGTTCCTAAGGAGTTTTTATTTCGAAAAAAGTTGAGCTACTACTATTTAAAGTTATTTTATAATATACCATTCTTACGTATGGGCCTTGACAAATTCTAACATGCTTGATCTATTGTTTTCTTTATTATAAGTTTTCAATTTTGGCTTCGTAAAAAAGCCGCATCTTTTTAAATTTTATATTTCAGTCGTCGGAATATGTTCTTAAATGTCGTCTTTCCGGATTGTTCGCTATAAATTATGCACCATTTTTTTGTTGTTTTTAATTTTCTACAGGGTGTTACAGAATAAAATGCTGATCCTTAAGAATGTTAATCCTAAGGTGATTTTAAGAAGAAAAGTTCAAATAAAGCTATGTCCTAAACCCCTTAACTTTTAAGCTACATGGTGTTAAAATCTATAACATGTCGGACGAAAAAAAAGTCAAGAAGTCAGATTTGCCCTAAAATGAATGGGAATTATAAAAATAGTTATTATTTTACGGAAAAGCAGTGGCGTACATAATATTTTTCAAAAATGTTTAGTCTACGTTCCTGTACGGACGCCACTGGTAAAATTAAAAATAAAATCTTCTACATCAAAAAATGACTGTCAGAGGGTGTGTGCTAAATTTCATAAACATATCTACGAAGTTATTAAAGTTATGATGAAGAAAGGCTATTTAAATATGCGTCCATATGATGGCAACTCGGGCCCTCTATGGGTTGGAAAGGTAACTTTTTATCCCATCCTCATATGTTAAGGGCAGAAAACTGCCATAATAATACTCTGAATTTTCAAACACCTTGTATACTTGGGCTATTCCACAACGCGTGCTACGTACCTTGGTATGTTAATAATGCTGTTAACTCGTTTTTCTTGTAAATCTCTATTATGACTGATTTTAATATCTACACAAAACTGTTATTTGCTAAGAATGTTACTCCTGCAAAAACACATGTTCAAGAAAGTAATTAACAAGACTATTCCAGTCAACGAATTCGCATAAAACCCGCTGTAAAAACCGAGTTTAAGTCAAGATGTTAAACAAGTCTTAAAATTTGTTTTTCGTAAACGAGCAGTGAAGATATTTACTGCTTATGGGAGTGCTAAAAGAGATAAAAGTATATATTTTTTTTAGTGTGTGTTGTTGCTTTAAAACTTTAAATTAAAAAAAAGACCGAAAACATTTATAAAAATTTGCCCCTATATCTTCTTAATAGAGTTTAATTTAGATCTTTAGGTGTTACCAAAACCCCCACTCGCCCTGTTGAAGGTTTTGATACCCAAATTCGGTAATTATTTGGAAGTGGGGGTCTACCCTAGTTTTGGCTATAAAAAATCGATAAATAGAGTTAAAGTCTAATTTTTTTTTTTTTTTTTCTTTTGGTGTAATTATAAAAAATGATACAAGTTCTTCAACGAAATTTTCATTTTCTCGCTTCTAAACGATATCGTCGTATTTTTTTGCAAAAAGCACAAAAAATAACCAACAATCTAATATATATATATATATATATATATATATATATATATATATATATATATATATATATATATATATATATATATATAAATATATATATTTCTAAGATGCGAGAAAATAAATATTGCGTTAAAAAACTTGGAAATTTATCATTTTTGGCACTTTTAATAGCAAAGTCATATAAATTTCGATTTTTTATAACAAAAAATAGGGTGGACCCCACTTTTAACTACCCTAAATTCAGCTTTGAGTTCTTGTGATTCCTGATTAGTATTGGTATTTTTTTTTCGCGATAGCGAACATGATTATGTTTTTGAGGCATAAAGATTTTTGATATACCCTGCGTTTTCTTTAAACTTCACTTACTACAACGTATAAATTTAAAGAATTTCATACCGCAATGAATTACAAAGATTTTATAATTAAAAAACTGTCTATCTATAAAATTAATGTTTTCCAAATACTTTACTGCAATTGGATTTATAGAAAAAGCGCTATTAAAACTTTTAATTAATTTCTTTTAAGCTGGAGACAAAGCAGAAATCTGTTTCAATACTTTCAACTAATTGACAGTTAGTTTAACAGAAAAACGGTAAAGTAATTGCATATTTTAACTAGACTTTTTCTCTATCATTAAAGTAAAATAAAGTAAGCAGAGGAAGTTAATTTGGTTTAATATTTTTTTAAATAAAGTAAAACTAAATAGTAGTTAAAAAATATTTATTTAATTTATTTTTTATTAAAACAATATATATATATATATATATATATATATATATATATATATATATATATATATATATATATATAATAAGTTTTATTTTTTTAGTATTCTTGGGTTTAAAGGCAATAAAACAAATTTTTCTAAATAAAATATAAGTTTTAAAATTAACGTTTCGGCTCTCTAGATGAGACCTTCATCAGAACGTCTTATTAGTAGAGATTTCCTAAGTAGTCAGTGTTAAAATTCAACATAAACACACATTTTCAAACGATCACTCAAACGATTATTGTATACATATATTACAAACAAAATAAAATTTAAAATTTTTTAAAAAAAGGCATCAGCCGTTATGAGTATTATTTTAGTTTTTTTTGTTTTTTTTATTTTTCTTTCAAGAAAAAAAAAAGAAACAAAAAAAAAATAAAGGGTTTCCTTTTTAATTAAGAAATTTTAAATTTTAAATCTATATACCATATATATAATATATATATATTCATATATCTATATATATATATATATATATATATATATATATATATATATATATATATATATATATATATATATATATATATATATAAAAAGGGGAGAAAAGTCCGATCGAAAGTTAAACAGCAAAATCCAATATTGGGGTATCAATTGGGCTTAAGAAAAACTCTTTTCTACTAGCGAGCTTTGGAAAACTTTATTCCTTTTTCAAGGCTACAATACAGAGACAGTTTGTTAAGATAAAAAAAATTTTTTTCTTTCATAAGAAAAAAAAATTTATAGTTAAAAAATGATTTTAACAAAAACAAATTTTCAAAAAAAACTTCAAAAAAAAACCTTTAAAAAAAAAATTTTATAACTTACGTGCAAAGTGAGTTAATTGTGAAACAATCTTTTTAAATTTTTCGAAATTCTCCATTTATCGAGTATAATTTATAAATACAACACATGTTATTTTTTATGATTGATCAACAAAAAATTGACCGAATTTTGTTGTCTGGTTATTATTGGAAACCATGCAGCAGGTCTGCTTTAAATTAATTACTAAAAGTAGAAGGGATGGCTGAACTGGGGGTACGCATATGTGAATGCCCAGTGTCGACCGAAAAGGAAAAATTGCGCGCGCACCTGTACCATTGGTGGCAGTAAATACTTTTATATATATATATATATATATATATATATATATATATATATATATATATATATATATATATATATATATATATATATATATATATATATATATATATATATAAATATATAAATAATATATATTAAATATATATAAATATATATATATATATATATATATATATATATATATATATATATATATATATATATATATATATATATATATATATATATATATATATATATATATATATATATATATATATATATATATATATATATATACATACATATAATATGTACCAAAGGGTACAATTTTTAATTAAAAATGACAAAAAATTTTGGAGTTGAAAACCGTTTGGCATCCAGCCCTGCTTGATTAAAAATAAAATTTAATATTTTTATTTTTTAAAAATCAAGCATGCCTTGATAAACATTTTTAAATTTTTTTGAGTAGGGTAGTATTTCTAGGCAAAATTTAAAAAAAAGTTTATAAGAAAAATTGTTTAGAATGTAAAATTATGCCCGAATACCGAATTTCATAACCATAGGCCTACTTTGATTTTTTTTCGTTTAAATTATTGACTTATTATATTTATATGAATAAAAAATTAATTGAAACAAAACGTAAAAATCAAAGTAGGCCCCCAATGAAATTCGGTAATTCGAAAATTTTTGCATTCTAAAAACTTTTCTATAAACTTTTTTATATCTTTTTCCCAAAATACCTTACCTACTCACCAAAAATTTAAAAATGCTTTTGTATCAAGGCATGCTTGATTTTAAAAAAAAAAAATGCTAAAATTTTTTTAAACAAGCGGGCTGGATCAAAGGAAATTTCAACCCCAAAAATTTTTTTTTCTTTTACGTATATAAAACCATCCTGGGACAATATATATATATATATATATATATATATATATATATATATATATATATATATATATATATATATGGGTATAGGTACATTATTTTAATAAAAAATAAAAAAAAAATTAATAATAAAAAAATGTCAACATAGTTGATATGATATTAGCTTTGGTTTTATAGAGTACTGTAGTTTAAAGTAAAAAAAGTTTAAATAAATCGCTTGGAAAATCAATGTCATTTATGGTGTGTTATATTTTTTAAAAAAGAATTCAATATGCTATTTTTTTATATTAAACTATACAAATTTAAAAATAAATAAGGTAAGGTCCAATAACCCTTTTACCTAACCCCATAAACTTATTTTGAAAACGACAGATTATTTAACAAATACTATAAAGAAACTTTTATATAAAACATTTTTTTTTACCAAGACAATATGAAGTCATATTGCAATTGACAATTATTTGATTTTCCCCCGTATTCGTATCCTCCAATTTTTCTCTGGGACCGCTTTCAAAAAAACCAACCTTTTTTGCAAATTCCTAATTACCATTTCCCATATTAACAACTTTAAAATTTAACGATTTTTTTATACAAACTTTTATCCCCATTTTAAACTCTCAAGGGATAACCTACATAACATTTGTCATACTTTTGAATCCAGAAATGACGAAGTTACACACAAACTTTTACCCCCCTCCCACTCTACCCTTTCCTAAAATACGTTCTTAGCTAAAGTCTTCTATTTTTCTGGATAATTAGAGGCTAATTACCAACTCCCATATTTCCAACTTCAAAAATGATGATTTTTTGTTACATATAACTTTCATCCCCATTTTAACCAAACAGATGTAATCTAAAAAATATTAAAACAGATCATTTTTAATTATAATCAAAACCCTAACTTTAATTTTTACACTTCTAAGTCCAGAAATAATGAAGTTCAATACAAACTTTCACCCCCCACTCTCCCCCTTTAGGGTGTGAGATTCCTAAAATTATTTCTTAGCCTTTGTTCATCACGAATAATATTCTAATGGTAAAATAATTTTTCAAATCCGTCCAGTTGTTTCGGAGCCTATTCAATCCAAACAAACAAACAATCAAATCTTTCCTTTTTTTAATATTAGTATAGACTAACATTAAAGAAACGAACAAAGTGGGAAGTTCGGAGCCTCTTGAGCTGAATTGTAAAAGGACGCATAAAAGTAGCACTAGGTGTTAATAAAAAAATAGTTTATTCTTATCGAATAAACAACATCACCAACCCAACAATCATTAGGAATTCCTACTAAATTATCATCCAGTAATAAAACAAGGAACAAACCCACGTATGTTTAACAGGGATTATTATTTTAGACAATTATCTTTTCGGGCAAAACACACAATCCAGGCCATTATGCGAGTTAGCCCGTAACGAGGTATTAAATTACCTTATGTATATATGTTTTATGGCTTCGTATTACTGTGCTTAATGTTGGCTATTTGTTTTTGTTCCGCAAATGTAAATTGGACTTAAAGACCCGAGGTGGTTTTAGATTATTAGTTATTTCTTGGTTACGTACGTACCATTGTGGTTTCTTATCGATTTGTGTACGGTTGGTCTCGGGGGAGATGGTTGGAGTAGATATGATTTTTTTTCGGAAGAGTTTGTTATGGACCTCAATTTTATTTAACAGATAGGATCTACGATGCCATATTGAAGTATAGTAGTCTAGGAAATAAATTTTAATTGCCATAACAACTTAGTCAAAATAAGTTTTGTTATTCGATAGGAAATGGCTGAATTAGGTTCTTCGTTTTATTTTTGTGTATATGAACTCTTTAACTTCAGTTAAAACAAAGAAGGATAGGTTTCTGAATTGAAATTTGCGATGCTATATCTTCATAAGGTTTTTAAATAATGTCCCAATACACTGTCTTTTGAAAATATTTTTTTTTTGCTGTTAAGAACAGATTCTTGTGCTATTTTAAGCCGTTAACAAAAACTTTTTTAAAATCTGTATTTTTTTCTAAAAAAAGTTTTTTTATTTTTATTAACAGTTTAATTTGCTACTATGCAAAATGGCAGTGCTAACTCAGTTGAAAAAATGGTTTTTGAGTAAAAAAAATGGTTCTTTTCATTAAAAAAAAAAATTAATAGTACATGATAGAATAAGTTGAGCACAACACAGCACGGTAGAGATCGAACGTTGTAAGAACAACACCGATACGTCACGGTCTTATATGGCAAACTGATATAAAACCGTGACGTATCGGTGTTGTTCTAACAGCGTTCGATCTCTACTTTTTTATTTGTGGTGCAAAATGGCAGTGCTAAGTAGATATGAAAAACCATCCATATCATGCAGAAAAATATATGATAAGGTTGGGGTTAAAAAATCAAAAACTCAGTTAATACTAAAAAAACATAAGTTTAGACCATACAAATACCATCTCGTCCAGCATTTGCATCCCGGTGATGCAGAACGTAGGGTAGTTTTTTGCAATTGGTACCTACAAATGTTGCAGGAAAATGCAAATTTTGAAAGAAAGGTGGTGTGGTCAGACGAGACTTATTTTACCAGTTCTGGTATTCTAAACCGAAACAACTCAAGGTACTGGTCCCAAACGAACCAATATGTAATATTTCCTCGAGAACGTCAAGGTCGGTTTGGATTTAGCGTGTCATGCTTCATTTTTGGCACTAAAATTAAGTATTTTATCTATGAAGGAACGCTAACCGGAAATAGACACCTAGAAATAATGCGAGATGCACTAATGGAAATATTAGAGGATGTTCCTTTGGCCGATTTAAATAATATTTATTACCAGCAAGATGGCGCTCCGAGTCACAATGCTCAAATAGTGAGAGAATATTTAGAAACAACATTTCCAGATAAATGGATTGGTACGAATGGACCTGTCAGGTGGCCCCAAGATCCCCAGATCTTTCTGTGTTGGATTTTTTTATGGGGGTATATGACAAATCAGATATATATGAGACAATACCACAATATTGATCAACTTCGAGAAGCTACACATCAAGCGTTTAGGCTTTTGCAGGGTAGGCCAATTACTTTATTAAATGGATTGCGAAAAATTGAAAAAGTATGTCGAAAGTGTTTGGAACACAACGGAGCCCAATTCGAGCAAATTTTGTAATTTAAATAAATAAAAATAAATTAATATGTTATTTTCTTTTAATGTTGCTTAGTTATTATGTATTAATATAGAGTTGTTATAATAAAAATGACGTTGTTAATTTTGTTTTGATTTGCGGGCATAGCCCTATACGAAAAATGATAAATTTTACAAAAAATGTTAAAATTTTCCTTTTTAAAAGAAATAAATATGGACTATTATATATTTTTGAAAAGCCTGTGAAAGGGGGAATAAGATAAAAAAATAATATATAGGGTGTCCCATTTAAAAAAACATAAGTTTGGGTCGTAACTCAAAAACAAAACTTTTTAGAAAAAAACTACCTACGCCACTAAATTCTACGTAAAAAACTCTATAACAATCCATTTTCACTTTATTGAAAAGTTACCAAATAATCGAGATACAGGGGACGGTCAAAAATGACAAATTTTCAAAATCGCCCTTTATGTCAGAAACTAAGGGGCTATGAAAATTTCGTTTGCGGCAATGAAAGTTTCATAAAAAAATAGGACAGTAAGCCGCAAACCCCATCTTTCTATCTTTTATAGTAAGGGAGCTGGTATATGAAAACACACGAAAACTGGACACCCTGTACAATATGAAATGTTTGTCTTTTTATGTAATTTTATCATCATTTTATCATTGAAAGGATCTTGGCCCTTATTTTTCAAAAGTGTTTTTGGTGGGACAGAAAAATATATCAAATATCAAATTTTAAAATATTTACAAGTAATAATATTATGGCCGCCTATGGCTTCTGGCTTATAAAAACAGGATTTAAATTTCATCCTTATTATTGACGTTCGAAATTCCGGTTCCCCAATTTGATTTCATGCGGATTTCCCTATTTTATACCCCTGGGGATTATATATTTAACGAAGCTTTAGTTTTTATAGTCATTTTTCGGTTTTTCGGCTCTTCGCCAAAATATCATGCAGCAAAAATTTATATATTTTTTATAAAATACATCCGAACATGTCAAAGATTCGGTGATAAATGAGTTTGCAATATGGATGTTTGGAAAAGTTGTTTTTATGAATTTATCAAAAATAAATGATTGCATTACCAATATTTATAAGGGAGCCGTGAGAGTGTTAGGTGTGCAGTACAAAAAATGTATTTATTTTGCAGAGAAACATTTCAATTTGGGTAATTGTCTCGAAACTTGCCTCCTCTCCGATTTTGTCCAAATTTGGTATATTGGTTTTTGAGGCACTGATTACGAATCTGAAAAAAAAATTTTTTCGGCAACGTTTCGTTTTCGAGATATTCATCATCAAAGTTGAAAATCAAAACTAACCTCATTTTCACTATATTTCCCCCTCTTTTTGTAAACAATTCTTGATTTTTACACTAAAGTGGCACACAATATTTTATAAACACCTTTTAAAACCTTATATTTTTATTTATTTTACAATTTTTTTCCATTAAATTGCGAACTCTTGAAGTTCAAAGACAGCAGCCATATTTGTTTATGAAATCCCCAGTGTATACATGGTTGCGGCCACGTTGCGGCGTGTGAAAGTGGAGGTCTGCAATTAAATGGAAAAAAAGGTGAAAAATAAATATAAAAACAAGTTTTTAAAAGGTGTTTGTGAAATATTGTGTGCCAATTTAGTGTAAAAATCAAGAATTCTGGGCAAAAATAAGGAGGAATAGTGTAAATAAGGTTAGTTTGATTTTTAACTTTGATGATGAATATCTCGAAAACGAAACGCTTGCCAAAAAATATTTTTTCAGATTCGTAATCAGCGTCCCAAAAAACCCCCGTATACCAAATTTGGTCAAAATCGCAGAGAAGGCAACTTTCAAGACAATTACCTAATTTGTTTTCATATACCTAAATTTTTTTCTTTCATGATACCTTTTTATCAATATGGTACAATAGGTATTTGAGCAATCAAGCGTCATAAATTTTGGTTAAGGTTATAATGCCCCTAGTTTCACCTAGGCACAAATACTTAAAGACGTGCAACTCTTTGTCATAGGATTTTGTGGTATTGTGAATTCACCTCTCCACTCTTTACATAGCAAATCTCATAGCTTTATGTAAAACGATAACGAAGTTATGATAAGGGAAAACATGCTGAAATATTCCGTGTAATATACACACTTCGTGCGTCAGACCCGAATATTATGAAAATTATGAAAATAAAATTACTGCCTAGGGATGTTTACATACATTTAGTATTTAATATCATGTTTGTACGTTTATATGCGTGTTTTTTTAAACGATTTCTGCTTCGCTTTTATGTCTATGGGGATAATAAACGTCAAATTTTATTTGCCGCCGTGGTTAATTAAATTCGAAATCCGAAAAAAAATGAGAATATTGGTTTTAGGTGGATATTATAGCCCGTATATGTGTACATATCCATGTATATGCCAAGTCGAGTTAAATTTTAATTTAGAATCGATATTCTTTTATTTGAAAAAACTGGTTAGATTAAACAGTTTTTGCACGAACTCACTTATGATTAAAAAATATGTTGTACGATGGATACATGAAATTTATTATAACAATAAATTTTTTATTTGACATATAAATGTATTTATAACCTAAGGAATATCGAAACCGACTACTTAGCTGACTTAACAGTGTATATATATATATATATATATATATATATATATATATATATATATATATATATATATATATATATATATATATATATATATATATATATATATATATATATAATATTGGGTAGAGGTCCTTGAGCCTTGTTATATAATTCAACATAGAAAATAGTTTCTTGGGCATATGGCTCCTAATTAAAAAAATAATTACGTAGTTAGAGGTATGCTTTTTGCTAATCGCATTAAAATTATAAGGTTTCCAAAAGAAAGGAAACCTCGGGTGTGGCCAAGTCGGCTACATGTTTCACCCTTGTTGGGGATGGTCACATCCGCTGTAAGCCAAGACACGACTGACGAAGGCTCTCCAAGTCTTTAAAACTATCCTATGTAAAAGTAAGGAAAGATTCAAATGGCTCTGGCGCCATCTAACAGACTAATCTCAATGCAACCAGTAAAGTATATTAATACAAAAAGATGTTAAATAGTAAACAATTTAAATAATGTTAAAAAGTGCCATCTAGGTAGGCATGGCCATAATATTAAAAAATCGCAAAACAGAAACCTTTTGACAAATTCGATGGGTGAAGGTCGTCTCTAATTCGCAACACGTTAACCTTGAATAGCTGCAAATATTTGAATTAGTTGACAGACCTACATGTTACTTGACACGTGTTCATAAAAAAGCACTAACCCTTTTAGGAAAATAAAATGAATTTAATAGCTTCTCGTCCCTTACTAAATGACAAAACCTATTGAACTACCAGTTATATCGGTTATAAATAAGTAAATAATAAATAAGGAGGTCTTTAATTTAAATAAATAATAAGTTACACAAAAAATATAATAGGCAAAATGGTGGCGAGGTCTAGCAATGCTATTCTACCTAACCACCCTAACAAAAGTAACTATATAAAACACATCTAACAATGGTTTATACTGCTAATACATGAAATTATAAGACAATAAATAACGGCAGGTCTTTATTTTAATAATTTAAGAATTGGAGTACCAAGTAAAAAAAAAAGAAGAAAAAAAATGAGCATAAAATAAAACATACTTAAAAGGGAAAAACAATCTTTAGCAAAAATCGCAATGCTTAGCCTCTCGCATTCCTTAGATAAAGCTTTAGTTTTTTTTTTTTTTTTTTAGTGAACGTAGAAGGGCAGTTTTGATATCGTCAGGAAAATGTTATGTTTAAGTGCATTAAATAAGAAAGAACGCTGAAAAATTGGGGTTTTATGTTTAGGAACAGTATTCCTACCGCGATTTCTAGTCATTCGTCCATGCAGATCACTACTTTTAATGAGTTTATTAGCCAGATACTGAGGTTGCTGAGTTTTTGAAATTGTAAAGACTATTTTTGTTATGTTTTATATATATCGTTCATCAAGGTTGAGCCATCCCGAATTATAAAAAGCTGGAGTTATGTGATCAAATTTCCGTATGTTATAACAGTATCGCAAACACGCGGTTTGTAGTTTTTGTAAGGTATATTTATTTGCAACAGTCAATATAGGCCAATATACCGCAAATCCGTTTGACAAAGAACCAAAGAATCCGCAGCTCAGAAACATGCTGATCAAAGCGCAAATTTGCGTCAATATTAAGTCCTAAATTTTTAGCTACGCTGAAGGTGCTAGTTTAATTTCATCAAGAATGATATTAACATTGTTATTATAAGAGAATAGTAGGTAGGTAGGTTTAAAGTGAGTGAGTATAACACCCTTCCACCAAGACCGATCGGTCTATTGTGGCTCACACCCTTTTATATTTCTCCCACCAGGTCCAGACTCCTAATAAATCTGATGATCCTGTTGGGAAAGAGATCTTTCACCTCCCCCGGCAACAAGGTGTCATTGCCGAGGATCGAATCTTAGTTTTTCCACTGCTGGGCACGAACACAATATGTGTTCTCCGATTCATCCTCCATGCACATGCGGCACTCGGCGTCTTCCGCTAGGCCGATCTTGTGCATGTGGTATTTCAATCTGCAGTGTCCCGTGTACAGTCCCACTAGAGTTTTAAGGTGTACCCTTGATTTCTTCAGTAGTTTGACATAGTACATTGTTGGTTCGGTAGGCTTATGAAGGCCTTCGAGTGTCTGAGGTCCGGAAGTCCATGCCAGTACCGAAGATTTTCTTTTTGTGTCCAAGCTGATATGAACTGCTTGGCCGTTCCATTAGATATACCGATGACCGGTTCCGGCTCTGTGGATTTTGTTTCCGCCCCCCTTTTGGCAAGGAGGTCTGCGGATTTATTGCCCTCTAGGCCGGTGTGTCCAGGTATCCACAGTAGTGTAACCTTATTGTTTTGACCCAGTAATAGTTCTTTATTCTTTCCAAATATGAGCATTTTAGTCTTTATACCATTTAATATCAATCCGTGTGCCGATGAAAACTGTGATATAATTTTTAGGTCAGTATTTATATTTTCTGATATTTGATTTATATTATCTTGATTAAGTGAAACGTATAAATGCGTATCATCGGCATCATGGTTATACGGATTACTTTAAATGTAAAAAAATAATAATTAAGCTGGCAAGAACTAAACCGCTTTGTTCTAATTTTTTAATTTAATAAAAGGTATATTTGTATCGCAGCCAGAATGAACACCCAGAAATTTCAATTATTCAAACTAATTAAACCGGAGAGCAGAAGGAAATTCATCGGCTAGAACGTGTTTCGTTGTTTTCCAATTAATACCAAGGTTTCAGTTGTCCTTTTTTGTTCTAATTCTGCACCGTTTCTATATCTGGAAATAATTTAATTTGCATCCAGAATTCAGGAAACAAACCCTCGCAGCTCTAGTTCCGTATGAAATGATGGGATCGGGTAATTTAATTAAAATGAAAAGTGCCTCGTCGGTCCTAATATTAGAATTTTCCGTGTCGTTGTTATTTGAATTAATGCAAGGGTTTAGTGGACAGATTACCAGTGGCGTAACATATTTTTTTTTTACTTATAATATACAGAAGGAATAAGACTTATGGGAGGATTGGTATAAAAGACAATGGGAGATTAGGCACAAAAAGCCCAAGAGGCTGCGCTGCCTCAGGTAGTGAAAGACGGCTCCTGGGAAGAAGAAGAGAAGAAGAAGAGTGTATCAGACTTCAATCTATATTGAACCGGACAGAACCCGACAGAACTAGTATCATACAAATTTAAAATATGACGTTATCGATGATTTTTTTTTTAAATTGAAAGCACAATTTTTTAAGAAAATTTTTAAAACGCATATTAAATTATACGTAACTGTATTTTTTCCAAGTTTTTTAATATTCTTTGGGGAAGTTTATCATTTTGCTAGATTTAAAATTTAGATTTTAAACCTTATTTTATTAAAGATATCATTTATTTAATGGTTTCATGACTTTTAAAAATAGTTGCTAAAAATTTAAAAAGTAAGAGTTTCAAAACCCTTTCCCGGTTTTCTTTTGTGAGAAATTTTAATTTTAGTTATTGTTTGTTAAAAATTCTTTATATGTTTTAAAAAACTTTTTTTTTATTTTTTGTAATATTAAAAATGTTTTTATTAGAAGATAATTAATGGGTTTCCCAAATAAGTCTTTAGATTTTTATCAAAGATTATAACATTTTTTTGCGATTTGCAAACAGGAATTTAATAACAAAACGGGATAAAAGAATTCGGGTCACAAAGCTGAATTGCCAAATTTGGCCAAAAGCAACTGAAAATCCAGCTTAAGAACGATCTTAAAATCAATATTTAATTTTAGATTATTGTTTGTTTTAGAATATTAGCCCTTTTTCTGTTTATAAAAAAATGGTTTTAAAAAAAACTTGGTTTTGATTCCCAAAAAATTAAAAAATCGCTTAAAAATTGTGCGCACATAAAACTTTATAAATGTTTCTTTTATTTAGCAAACTAACAAAATAGCTAATCAGGTATCCCGAACATTTTTTCAATAAGTAACTCCTTTTAAATTTATTGAATTTATTCCAAGCTAGAGACTATTACTGTATATTTCTGATGGTAAAATAACGAGTGACCACAATTCCTAAAAATATTCAAAAAAAGTGCAAAACCAAGCCCAATATTATGTAAAAAATCTTTTATTTAAAGTGGGATTCAAACCTTACACGTCACGAATGCATCGCTTATCTGACGAGGAATAATGTTCCAATGCTTCAAAGTTTGTCCACGATGTTTCGAAGTTTAATTTTACCTAAATTAAATTTTGCTCTTCCACTATTTAATACTAAGGATTTAAAATAAATCAAACAAACCACTATAACAGTGAATATTAACCCGAAATCATATGAAATGATTATTATTTTGGGCAATTCTCTTTTGCGGTAAAATACACAATCCCAACCATTATGGGGGTTAACTTTTAATGGGTTATTAAATTTCCTTATGTTTTGAGCTTCGTATTACTCTGCCTAGGGTTTTCGCCCTGTCGTATTTAGGGACTTAAAGTCCCTTGGGTGATTTTAGATTATAATTTGTTTTTAGAATATTGGCCCTTTTCCTATTTATATAAACTTTTCGTATATATTTGTTTTGTTGCGTGAGTTGATTAATACCTAAAAGGCATCTGCTCAAAAGGCAGAAGGTTTTTTATATCTGTTAAATTTATCTTTTTTTTGTATTATCCATAAGAGAAACAAAAATAGATTCTTAAAAACCTATATTTTATGGATATTTATTTGATTTCTTCATTAATCGGATTTTTAGTTTGTTTGAATTTTCAAAGTTTCAAATAAATTGACTTTTTTAACAAAATATCATGATGGTATATATTTTTTAAAGCTTTATGGGTCCTCGTTAAAATCCCGTTAAAATTTGAAAATTGGTTGTTTAGAAAAATAATTATACATTTTTGTTTGTTAAATGACTGCTTTTCAGTACTTATAGCTATTCAAATCAATTTTAAACCATCAAAATCTTAATAAAATTAAATTTACTGATTACCATTCTCTTGAGCATAAAAAACGAAAAAAATTCAGTACCCATAAGTCAGATTATTGCTTTCAGAACGATTTTAAGAGCAAAAATCTCGTGGGGTAAATATTTAGCCCGTTTTGTAGTTTACAGGTAAAAAAATGAGTTTGTAGTTCTAGGGTTAATTTAAAAAAAAATCAAAAATTTTTAATACTCCCTGCATAATGTCAATTTATTATTTTTAAATTCTTTAGGACAGTACTAATATACTACTATTTTTTTCTTTATTTCATAAATAAAGCTTATTATAAATTTTTTAAATTTAAAATTAAAGAGATTTTTAAAATTTTATACCTTTTAATATTTCAATTTATATATTTTATTAATTTACATTAGCATGTATAGCTCTCACCGATTTTTTTTTCAAATTTGTATATAAAGCTGCTACAAATGTTTAAAAGTTAATTTAATAAAAAAAACTTCAAAATTCGCAACCAGGATTCTTGACTGATTTTGCAAGCAACCCTATAATACCACCCGGTTTGCAATAAGATCAACTTTATTTTAGTATAAAATTTATTTGGTAAGCAGATGGTGCAAATTACAATGTCCACTGACCTGACCTGTTCATAGAAGGAAAAACAATAGTTTTGACCAAAAAAATTAGGCAACCCAAAGTTTCCCTGTTCTTTTAAGCACAGTTTATAGATATTATTTTGGTAATTAAAATTTAACACCAAATCACCAGCACAATATAGAACTTTAAAAACCAAGATTCGTTCAAAACTTGGCAATTCTTTATTTTTTTTTTATAAAAAAACCGTCAAAAATTGCCGTTTTTCCTTCGGTAGTAAAATTTTAAATTTAATTGTAACTTAATCGCGATATTGTGAATGGGACTTTTGTAAAGAATTAAAAAACAAACAAAAATATATTTTCCCTGGTCAACATCCAAATTAGTTCCGCGTTAATAACTGCCTTTTAATAATTCTATATTTTTGTAACTTTTAGTCAACGAAAAAAATATTTAACAAACTCTACGAGTGATGACACATTGTTCTGGCTTAATGTCACTTAGCACGCTCCACGAGCTTTTGTGGTATGATATTATGAGCTTACGGCAACGTTAAGTTCCAACTCAAATATTTTGGTAACAAAACCAGGTAAATATTTCGGGCATTATTAGTATTCTTAGTATTTTTAAAAAGTGTGTAAATTTGATCAAATAAGCCTATTGTTGACAAAAATTATCTACTACTTTACTTGAATTTTAATTAAATGTTATTTACATTAAATTTCCAAAGCTTTGCAGATTGGACTGCCGCGTTATTGATGATATTTGTTTATATTTTTTTTGTTCTCAACAAAAAAAATCAAGCTGTAAATTCATGTTTAAGCGTTTTTATTGTGCCTGATTTAAACAATCAAAATTCTGTTTTGGATTGTTTTTTTTTATTCTGCATAAAACTAGCCTGGTTTTCAAACTGTTGTTTAAAATTGCGTAATTGGAAAGCCGTGTTAGTTTGCAAAACCACACATGGATACATACAAAGCTGTATTATCGGAGAAAAAAACACATTTTTTTTGAATGTTTTAATGCTCAGTCATACAGAGTTAAAATTACTGTGAATCTGTACTTCAAAGGCAGAATCGATGGAGCTTAAAAATGCAACATTTAAAATTTTATGATGCTCACTTTGTTATTTTTGTCGTAACTCACAATCTTTTTATATATGATGGACATGTTTTAATCAGACTCAGAGACATAACTAAACGTTTTCGTGTTTTTTACGCCCTGCTATTAAGTAATACAAGAAAGATTTGTAATTCCTAATTTTGGAGTTTTACCATATATAACAGTACATAATTTCTATTTGAAAACCTAAAATATAATTAGTAAGGGAACAATCGCAAAGTCATGTAGAAATGTCTTCCACAGGACCTAAAGTTCTGTCTTAAACTTATGAGAAGTCATCTTCTGTAGAACATAAAGTCGTTTAACGTTGTAGAAATTTATTAATTAGTTTATTATGGCTTAAAATAAACAGTTAATCTGAAAAAATTGTCAACATTATTTATAAAAATTTTGTTTTGTCGTTATGTTTTGGGATCCAATTTTAGTTAAGAAATTGTTTGTTAGGATAAAAAACTCACAAGAATTAAGAAGTGTATAACTAAACATAAAAGACTATTCTGGACGAAAGACAGTTGGAGAAAAGAAAAACACATCATCTGGTACATTGCCAGTTCTTAACATTAAGAAAAATAGGTAGAATATTAAGTTTTAACTTAATTTAAATTAAATACATATCATTTCGCACACTCTCTTCAAAAGTGACACAACTTAAAAAAAATAATTGGAGAGTAGAGCGAAAGAGAGTATACCTTGTGGTTTAATAGGTTTAGTAACCAAATTTGAGATTTTGTCTTAAAATAAAAAGGACATAGTTTTTTTGTATATTTTGTTTAAAAACCCGTTTCACTTTTATAAAAGCTTCACAATTTAGTTGTTTTTGGCATAATTCAGTTCTTAGAAGTTCCTTATAATTTACTTACGTAAGAGGTTGATCAACAAAATTCACTTGTGCTTATTTTTTAATAAAATATTTATTTTTGAAGACTCACTTCAATAAAAAAATAAAATTTAGTATTTTTGGGCTTGTGTTATAGACCATCAGTTCAGCGAGGAAGAAAAATACCAATCGTATTTAGTATGCTCTTTTAAATAGTTATACTGACTATACGCTTATGACTGAGGTTAGTTCTGGTTAGATCTAGAAAATAGACCTAGAACGTGCAAAAATAGCCATCTTGAAACAATTAATACTTACTATGCCATCTAAAAAAACTAAATTTGATGAAAAAGTTATGTCCGAAAAATTTCAGCATACGTGTAGGTCTCTCTACGGTAATCTCGACTTTGGGTTTTGTTAATAAATAGTAATTTTAGAGCAGTCATACTTGGTATGCTAAGTTAAAGTTTTCGAAAGAATATTTATCGCGTATATATTAGATACTAAGATACTAATTATAATTATTCCAAGGTGGCTAATTTTACCCTTTATAGGTATATTTTAACTATTTAAAAGGTTATACTGTCTACGATCACTTTTGAAGATAGGGTGCCATTTTTTAATTATGGAAATCATCTAAAAGGGATTTAAATCACAAAAAACATCCCTAACTATTGATTAAGCTTACAATCGTGCACCTTACACGACGTTCTGAATACTAATTAAGAAGGAATTTCAATTATCGGAACAGGCGGCTCAATAAAGAAGCATTTGTAACGTTAATAATGTTTTTGTCGGCTGCCGGTATTAATCAGGTAACTGCGAATACAGATGTCAGCGAAACGTAATAATGAGACGTCGGTATTTCATTAAAGGCCTAAAGATACGATTTAAATTTGGGGATTCTAAGATAGTATTGGTTAAGGATGTATCTCACCAAAAACACTTATAACAACTAAGTTAAGGGGAAAGATTAAATGTATAATATGTTAAATATTTACTGTTAAACAGGATTTTTTTTAATATTTATGGAGATATTGTAAAGTTCGAGATTGAAGTAATAATAAAGTAAGGAACTTGAGTTGAACCTTAAAATAGTCTCAAAAATTTTATTTTTTGATTATAACTCAAATATATATGAAGTTTCATCTTTTGTCCCGCCGACTTTCCATTTATATTTATTTAAAATTATTTTCCACGATATTACATTACTTATTGTTAAACCGATTGATTACGGTTTTTACTATTTTGTTAAATTTCGTACATATTATTAAACAACGCTTCAAATTCAAAATGTATTTTTAATTTACGTTATTAAAACAGACATACCCATTGTATTGTATTTATCTAAATATTAAATAATAATCTCTCTATAAACATATTTTGCGAGAGAGAAAATCCATATTTATGGCTTCGCTTTTATTGTATAAATTTCACCGCGATATGAATTTTGCGCGATTTTATATTTATTAGCCGTAATATAAATATAAAAAGTGTTGTTTCGTTTTATTCGGAAATTTAAAACTTTTTCATATTGATCCGATTAAAATATTTTAATAACATTGTCAAGATAATTTAGCTGTTACTGATATAAAGGGTTTTTATTACCTAAATTTAATTAAGGGTGTACATACATTTTCATAATAGTCCAGTAACTGAAGAACTGAAAGTACCCAAAGCTGTAAATAAATCTGTACAGTTTTTATTTGTGGCGCAATTCTTAGGTCTTCGCGGATGCTTTCGAGCGAGAAAAAGTTTATCAGGATTTCGACGTGGTCAACCGCTGAAAATGGTTCCCAAAGTTCCAAAAATGAGTTTCCCGCGAATATCTGACAAAATATCCGAATTAGAGAATTTTTGTTTAGACAAAAAATGAAGATCACATCGAAATCTACAAAAATGATTTCTACCATTTTTTTCGCAACAACAAAATTTTTCGCAAAAACGGCCTTCGAAAAATCTATAACATTTCACACTAGATAGATGTAATAGTAGTAGTTTTTTACTAAAAAATGCGGATGGGCGAAACAATTTTTTAAGAAAACCCATGATAAAAAATGTACATTATTGCCCAAGTAATGGAACAATTCGTTCGCCCGCTTATAAGTGAATCCATAAAGATAGCGACAGCTGAAATGAGGGGACTTTTGGGTTCCGTTACCTCGAAAACTATTGATTTTTCGAAAACATTATTAGAACAATTTTTGTAGACTACAAGGCGACCTTTATTTTTTGTCTGAACAAAAATTATCCAATTTGTACATTTTGGCAGATATTAGCGGGAAACCCATTTTTTGGGGCTCGAGGGGCCATTTTCAGCCAATTTCCAAAACCAAGGGAAAACTGTATAAATTTATTTACAGCTATGTCCCTTCATTTACTGGATATAAATGAAAGTCAAGGTTTTCTTAGAAGATGATCTAAAATAAAACGCTCTGTATCTCAGAATTGAAGTTTGATGTTTTATATCACAGGGTAGTGCACCAATTTCTGGCCTGACGCACTCAGTATGTATACAGTGCTTCAGCTTCAAAACGAACCACCCTAAATATCTTTAAAAAAAAAAAACACTCACCAAAAACAAAGAAACACGTCGATTTAGATATACAGGGGGAAGTTTAATTTTCGTATTTGATAAAATCTTTATCGGTCACCTCCCACCTCCAGTTAACCTCACTTTGATATGTCAAATGGCAACCTTATAGTGTGACACACATCATTGTAAGCGGCATGAAATTTGCTATCCAACAGTACTAAGAAACTTAAATCGATGGACGTGAAGCGACTTAGTAGTAAAATGTGTTAATTAGTTTATCGTGTTCAAATAATTTATTTTATCAAATGCTCAAAATGTGCGCCGTTATTGGCGACAATAATAAAGTCTGTTTTGAATTCTTCATGAACGTTGGCGAAAGTTTGTCTGGTAATACTTCTGCATTCTTAGTGTAATTCTACATTTAAGTTCTTGAATATTTGCAGGTGGCGTTTTGTACACTTTACTTTTTAAATAACCCCAGAGAAAAAAGTCTAGAGGAGTGTCTGAGACCGTGTTGGCCATCTGATGGCACCTCGCCCTGCCTATCCATGTGCCTGAAACTGTTCAATGAGAGCCACTCTCGAACTGCTAGCTATTAGTGGGGAGGGGCTCCATCTGCTGGAAATGCAAATTATTTTCACTGAGTTCCATAGCACCATTTCTTCATCCACCTGATTTTCCAAAGATTGACGATAGAAGGATATCGTATTTCTTCCAAAAGGTTCATGATACAGTTGCCCAGTTAAATTTTCTTCCAGAAAGAATGGCCCGATACGGTGTCCATAAATACCTGCCCAAACGTTGATCATCTCTGGAAATTGAGTAGATGTCCTTCCTGAAATATGTGCGGATTTCATTATCCCAATATCTGCAGTTATGTCTATTAAGAATTCCATTTAAGAAGAAAGTTGATTCGTCAGAAAAGCAGATATTTTGATCAAATGAGGGTCTTCGTCAATTCGCTGGCACATTGATTCGCAAAATTCTATTCTTTCCATCGCAATCGTCTTCGTTGAGTTCATGAAGAATTTGTAGTCTGTATGAAAAAACTTATTCTTTCAAAATCTTGTGCACGGAACCGTAGAAATATTGGTCAGCTGGAGAAACTTGGAATAGACAACGTCGGATCTATTGCGAACTGTCCTAGTACCTCAACCTGGCGTGCTTCGTCTAAAACCCTTCATTAGTACTTTTCTCTTTGTTGCATACAGATCCAGTTTCTTCAAACTTACGCACCAATTCCATATTACACGAAATGTTTCAGCGTATTTTTCTATCATAATTTCCCTTATTTCACAAAAAGGATAAGATTTAAATAAACATTTTTCCCATTAACTATGAACCATTGGGAAAGTTGTGTCAAATGGTTCCTGAGATATTTTACACAATGCACGAGGCTTTTGGGTAGCGCTGTTGCCATTTGTTTTTTAAATTTTTAACTTGAGGAAAAATTATGATTTTTATTTTTTCTTTTCATTTATAGATAAAAAAATTCAAAACTAAGTTTGTTTTATTAGAAAATAAATCTACTGATAAGCGATTAAGACAAAAGTTTTCAATTGTTAAGCTTTTCAAAAATAATTGCCTCCAAAGTTTGTATATTTGATATCGTTTAGGCAAATATCTGACACATATGTCATATTGACTTTTTAACTTGTTTTGAGCTCCACTATCATTCATTTAAAATGAAGCATCATTCTTTTTACACCCTGTATAATAAATACAAAATATTAGTACTTTTTAAATAACGTCATTCTTCCTGTTAAACAATTTTTTTAGTGGTTAAGTGTATTATTTTTAGACATAAAGTAACTTTTTTAAAAAATATTTTTTATAAAGTTACCTATACATGGTCAAAAACAAATAAACTTTAAATCATATATGATTAAATTTTAATAGCTCAATTTGGATTTTGTAGAGAAACGCTATGGCGCTTTTCTAAAAAAATGTGTCTTGAATGAAGCATTTCAAAACTAAACAGTTTCATCTAGCTTGCGTAGAGTGTTATCTAGCAACAGTGGTGCAACTTAAAAAAATGGACAAAAAATTCAAAATTATCTTATACATTTAAAATTTTGCATATGAACTTAAAATTGCATTTGGAAATGTTTCTATTAGCTTTTTTTGATATTTTCAGAATCAACTCCAGTTTTTTTTTAAATTGCTTTCAATATTTTCAGAAACGCTTTTGATTTTTTTTTAAATTAAAATTTGACAGATAATGCAGACCATATGACTACTATTTTGTTTTTGGTTCATTTTTACCTCAATTTTAAAGTTATTTTGGCAATTGGTCCGATAAGTTAAAAATCCTCTTACAAATTTACGAGTCTATGGTTTTTCCAATAAACTTAACACTAATAAATACTTTACTTACTTAAAGGCTTTATAGCCCTTTTTTCTATTCACAATCACATAAGACTACACAGACACTAAAATCAGTTTGGCAGACGAATATTTAGTCTATTAAAAAGAACCTTTTGCTTTTTAAAACTCGCAAATCATTAAAAAATTTCAGAAAAAGACTGGAACAAACGGCACGCGGTAAAAAACGAGGAAGTTTTTTTCTTGTTACATCAAATTCAAAAGTTGTTCGGCTAAGCCCGAAACCTGAAAGTCGTTCGGCTAAGCGGGAAATTTGAATACACCATCTTTATTCTTACATTCCACTATACAACAACTAATATACACCATTTTTAATATTTGTATCTAATTGTATACATTTAAATCAAGCATGATTTAACGATAATTTGACCACAGCGAGCGCTGCAGTCGATTTAGCTAGCCCCACCCGCTCGCTGCCAATTATTACAATGCGGACTTTCCTGGTCACATTGTATATCTTAATAGTATTAGGGAATTAAAAAAACTACAGTGGCAGTTTCGAATATTATCAAAAGATTTTATTGAATTAATTTTTAATCCTACGCCAGTGTGTATATAAATTCAGCAAATGTTCAAATAAACCGGTAAAAATGAATTTTTATCTCCTGTCTAGTGTCCTTTCTCTGTTGTTTTAATAATTTACTAACAATGTATGGTCCATTGAAAAGGCTATTATTCCTCTGTTCGGACCATTTGGAAATAATGAAAAATGAACGTGGCTGTTTGAAAACTATTGTTTTTGTAACCCGGATGAAGTGCGGCCAGATGTTATATTAACAGTACACCTAAATATTTTATAGACATTTTAGGTTTTGCTTTATGATGGTAAATATATAATAAGCGTATTAAAGCAACTTATATAATATATTTATATGTAAAAAAAAAAAAAAAAAAAAAAAAAAGTATAGCCCCAAGATAAATTGCGTGGTTCGGGCTTATGATGTCGTTATTAAATGCGTTGTTCAAGTATTCGCGCACAGCTCTGGTACTGTGTGTGGAACCATCCCTTTGATACCAAATTTCTTGATTTTCACGAGCAAGGTTGTTCAAAGCAGGCAAAATTTGTTCCTCTAAAGTTCCAGAAAGTGTCTGCATTCAAATTTCGGTCAAGGAAAAATGGTCCAAGGATATGGTGGCCTAAAATTCCTGCCAAAACATTTATTTTTTGTGGATATTGGGTCCTTGTCTTAACAAATCGATTTTGGTTTTCGTTACTCCAGTACCGGCAATTTTGAATGTTGGGTTCGTTGTTCAATGTAAAAGTGCATTCGTCAGTAAAGCCAATATTTTGTAAAAACCTCTGTCAGTGTTTGTCCTCCCCCATCATCTCTAAAGCAAAATTCCTGTCGTCGTATTTCGTCTCCGTCTCTTAATTCTTGGTGTCTTTCGTACTTGTAAGCGTGGTATTTACATCTTTTTAAAATTCGAGATATTTTGGTGTGGTCTTGTCCAGTAATGTCCTCCAGTTGTTTCATGCTAATGTTTCCTTCGGCCTCCTCTACACAAAGTTTCACGTCTAAATCCCTTGTACAATTTGTCTCTGATTTTCACGTCGATTTTCTTCACATTTGCAATTATTGATTACTGTGCCTGTAGTTTCAAATTTTTTTATCGTCCGTTCTATTGTCGATTTACTTGGTATTGACCTATTGGGAAAATAGGCTGCGAACATGTCCGCTACTCTTCGATAACTATTTCCCTGATAAAACCATTTTATAATAGTGATTTTTTCTTGATTTGAGTAGTTTATTATTTAAAAATGATGTGACATTGATCTGACAACTTGAGAGTAAGAGGTTAAATAATTTTCCTGGTATTTTATTATAAACTTCAAATAATACAGGGCGCGTAAGAAGATAGGAGATTCGTAACTTATTTTAGCATTTATCTCTTAGCTGGCGGACTGAGAAGAGCTAAAATTTGTACACTGGGTACAACTTTTCGTGCTCTTTAAAAATCTAAATATTTTCTTCTAAAATAATTAGGGAGACAATATTGGACCACTTCAAAATTTACATGGATTCCTATGTCCCGCTGACAGCAACACCGGTTATATATATATATATATATATATATATATATATATATATATATATATATATATATATATATATATATATATATATATATACAAAATAACACGAGAGCATATGATGAGTCAGAGGATGGAAAAATCCGATGGCGCCAAATCTGGTAAATAAGGTGCATGAGAAACTCAAAGCCCAAATGATGAATTTTTGCTGTAACAATTAGCGAAAAATGCAAAAGATGGCAACCTTACATTTATTTTTTAATTTGGGGAAAGCCAAAAATATGTTTTGTTCAGGGATTGTTAAATGACCTGTACATGTTTATTTTATATATTCGATCTTAAAAAATCTTTTTGTAATTTTTTTCCAGAAGAACAATATAAGAGGATTTAGCTATTATTATTTAAAAACCTTTTAAGAGATATTAAACATCGTTTTCGTTATTCATACGCCATCAAAATACAAAACAACTACAAAAACAGTCAGGAAAAATTAGCTTTTTCGAGCCCGGTTTTTCCAGGATCTCGCGTCGGCGGAAAGCTTGCCAGTTACATAATTATCTTTTTCAAACTCTACTTTATCGAGTAAAAAAGTTAATTTAGCAAAAAAAGTTTTGTTTTGAAATAAGGGCGTTTAGAGAACATTGTTATTTGATTAAATGTTCGAGCTGGGATTTTTCATGTGCTACAATAGGAAGTCCATTTATATTTTGGTATTACGAAGGCTAAGTACTATGTATGGGGCTCTTTTAGGTAATAAGCCTTGTATTAGCAAAAACTTTAAAGATTTGAAGGTTAGGAATGGATGGAAAGATACATGGCACGACGAATACAAGAAATGATATTGCGCATGATCAGCTACTTTACTGATATATTTAAGCGAGTATTTATAACGGTTCTTTATCGATCTTAAATCCTAACTTTAAGAGTTGATATTAAAATCACAGCCAATATGGGCATCTTGAAAATGGCATGTAACGGTTTTTCTCGAATATCTCCGGAAATACTTGGAATTTTAAAGGTTGCTAAAGGGTGTGCATTTTTTTTTCTTTTAACCGACTTTGCATCTCTTACCAATTTTAAGATGCCCATATTGACCCTTTGTAAACTTTGGCCTTACTAAGTAGTTGTCAATTGCTGTGGACGCATAGATTTGTGTGGCACAATTATATGTACCAGGGTTAACTATATGGGTACATATTTAAAGAGTCAGTGGAAAAAGGATGATAGTCTATGGAAGATGAATTCGAGAAAACACTAATTTTAGGTTCATGGTTGTATGTCGGAAAATCCTTACATTAAAATATTTCCACAATATAGTCATATTAAAATTTTTGTTTCCTAATTCACCTACTTCTTTGACCTATAATTCATGAAAAAACCAAAATTGTTTAAAGGCTTCGATAATAAAATACAAAATTTTAAACTTCTCTTACTTTTTGAAAAAGGAATTTTATATTTTTAAAACATAACATTAACTCTAATATAAGTGACAATGGTACCAGTTCTTGTATCTTAATTTTTGCTTAACAAATTGTTAAATATAATCCATTGAAATACCGCAACAACTAACAATTAAGTGACCCATCTCCTAAATCGATTGTCCGATTAATTTTTTTTCTTAGGGTAATAGGAACATTTGAGAAAAAGTTCTTATTATGCCAGGACTGCATAAATACGAGATATACAGCTTAACACAGGCAACAAAAAACCTGGTATCACATTTTTTTTTAATAATATCTTACCAAAATCAAGCCACCGATATTTTTAACCTTATTACCTCAGTGTCCCCTATTACAAAGTTATAGTTTTTTACATATTATACATAACATACTAGGACCTTCTAAAGGAAAGTGCTTTTTCAATTACCGGTTTGTCTTACCGCTAAAAGTGGACTCTCAGCGTTTCTTCCGCTGACGTTTGGACATTACCTATTTTTCATCTGTCATCCAATGTAACCAAGGAAGTTTAAAAGTGTATGGAAGCCCAATGCTATGGCCCATTCGATCAAAAAATGTCCAGCCCAGTATGAAAATAACTGTCAGAGTTGGCCCCGCCGATTCTGCGCAATAACAAAATTCCACGAAATAGTTTAATGTGTTGCCTACTTACACACTGATAAATCAGTGTGAAGTTAGCCAACACATTACAAATTTATGAGAGCCGGAGTACCGTTTTTTGGATTGATCAAAACCTTCTTATTTTAGTGATTAGTGTTTATTAAATTGTGACTATAATTTTTTGTTTATTGTTTGTTACTTATAATATCGTAACAAAATGACTAGAGGTTGTATGGTTTTGTCTTGCAAATCCAAGGGTAACATACCCGTCTTTTTAACTTTAGGTAAGTATTTTTTATATTTAAATTAGGTGCTTCTTATAAGACGTAACGTTAGGTAACCGAATAAATAATAATATATTAATTATGAATAATAGAAAATGAAAATTTCATAGGAAATATTAGTGAGAAAAGTAAGGCAATCTTAACTATCTTTTAGATGATTTCCACAATGTTTGTGTATTTCTGTGGATTATTAAAAAGAAATAAGGTTTACATTAAGGTACTTTTATTTCATTTCATAATTTAGTACACTCTTTTAAAGGATCAAAATTATTGATTACTGGGCAGACTAGGCAAATTTTAATATATACAGGTCCCTCTAATTGAATGAAAGGAAGTACAATTTTGGTACGGTTTTTGGAGCGCTGATTACAAATCTAAAAAAAATCGGCAATGTTTCGTTTTCGAGATATTCATCATCAAAATTGAAAATCAAACTAACTTTATTTACACTATTCTCCTTCCTTTTGCACAAAATTCTTGATTTTTACACTAAATTGGCACACAATATTTCACAAACACCTTTTAAAAACTTTTTTATGTTTATTTTACACCTTTTTACACTTTTATTTTTTAAGCAAATATGGTGCTGCCTTTGAACTTAAAAGTTCACAATTTAATGGAAAAAAGATGTAAAATAAATAAAAATACAAGGTTTTAAAAGGTGTTTATAAAATATCGTGTGCCACTTTAGTGTAAAAATCAAGAATTGTGTACAAAAAGAAGGAGAATATAGTGAAAATGAGGTTAGTTTAATTTTCAACTTTGATGATGAAGATCTCGGAAACGAAACGTTGCCGAAAAGATATTTTTAGATTTGTAATCAGCGCCCCAAAAACCCCTGTATACCAAATTTGATCAAAATCGGAGAGGAGGCAACTTTCGAGACAATACCATTTGTTTAAAAATAAATTAGATTTTTGGTTTCTTAATCTTACATTATCAACTTTTTAAGCTCGACATACTGTACACACATAATATTTAACGGATACTGTTACAATGGATACTCAGGTACCAAAGGTTACTAAACATTTTTAACCACTGTTATTCTGTCTCATGAATGTTTGTTATTAGTGAAAAGTATATGCCTAAAAAGCAGTTATAAAAATTTTCACTTTTTAATGTACAACCAGAATTTTAGCATTAGATTAAACTCATTTACACTATCTTGCCCTTCTTTTATCACAAAATTGGTGATAAGTGCATAATACTATCATACAATGTTTGAAATTTATTTTAAAAAATCGTGTTTTTATTTATTTACAAAGATTTTTGGTAAAAATACAAAACTTCCAAAATATCGACCATTTAAATAGAAGGCAGTAAAGTGGCGCCATCTATCCTTTCATATTATATCAGATGATATAAAATCTAATATTACACAATAATTTTAAATATTCTATATTAGTATCCTTTAATAATCAACAATTTTGTGCAAAAAATAAAAAAACAGTGAATGTTGGAATTTGACATTTGATGATGTCAATTTTATAGATAGTAACAAAGAATTATGGAAATCCGGCCCTGACCTACTATTCATTGCGCAAATTCCGCGGGGCCAACCCCCCTATTCCCGCTGCCCTGCACGCCTGGACAATTTTGTTCTACAGTATTGGGCTTCCATACACCTTTAAACTTCCTTGAATGTAACACGTAACTTTTAGCATTTTTTGCTTGCGTAAGTACAAAATATAGGTGTAAAGCTATTTTTTGAATTAATTATTTCATTTTTGACCTGAAATGGACTTTTATTTTCCTATACCCTGACTCTTTATATGCTCTCACATTATTTAAATCTATTTAAATGAAAAAAATCACTACCCACTTGTTTAATGTACCAAAACTAATGTGTTTAAGTGCATAAAATTAATTACACCAAACAGATCCATACATATTGAAATATTTAAAAATATTTTCAGAAAACATTAGCAAAACAAACATATGAGTACAGTTATAAACGGCTAAATTAACATAGGTAAACAATGTTTCCAACAATATATCGAATAATTTTCCAAACAAAGGAAATACCGTATTACGTTGATATGCCCATGAATTATTCATATTGTATTTACTTAGTCTGTAATGCATATACTGCCAGTTCTGCAGCAGACTTGATGATTCTCTATAACAATGGAATAATGTCAATTTATTTCTAGCTGGCTTCAAATTATTTTTCTATACAATTTTCCGGTCTTTAATAAGGGTAAAAAACTCTGTTTTTTCAACGGCGTTGCTATAAAATATTAATTGTGGATATCCTATCAATATTTTTAAGGCGTATACATTTCTTCTTTTTGTATACGGGTAAGTACTTTAAATTTATTGGCGAATTACAGGTTGCTGCCACACTTAATCTAAGGCTTTGGATCAGCTCTGGCATGATTGCACTACCAAATATACTTTCTTTCTGTGGTTTTTCGCCTAAACTTTGTTTTTGGCTATCAGTTATTGTAGAAAGTCACTTTTCAGGCTTTCACCAAATAAAAGGTGCAAATATTTCTTTCACATGACCCAAATTTTTCTGTCTCTTAAAAATATTTTTCCTCTTCTAATCTGTATACAATGTCTATGTATTTTGGGTATGTATATATATATATATATATATATATATATATATATATATATATATATATATATATATATATATATATATAATATATATATATATATATATATATATATATATATATATATATATATATATATATATATATATATATATATATATATGTTATATATATATATATATATATTTATATTATTTATATAAAATATTTAAATATATAAAAACTAAATAAATTAAATAAATAAGTTTAAAAATTCTTTTTGGGTTGAGGTTTTAATGATTTAAACAACCAAAATTTACTTGACTTCCGCTCCTGGAGGGCTTTCTCAAAAGATTTTTTTATTCATTTTTTTCCCAATTTTTAAAATATTCTTCACAAAAATGTTCTATTAGGATGACAACTTAAATAACACGAGATATAAAAAATTTAACATTTGTAAATACTTACGGTCTTGATTTTTTTTTCATAATACTAACGATAACAAATAAATATTAACAAATTACACAGTAAGCACATACATTATAAAACAAAGAACAATTAATCTTATTATTATTTTTTAAATCAAAAACTAAGTACCCTGAAGAAAACATCATATTGTTTACATTATCAATAATTGGTAAATGCACTGCTGGTAGCAGGAAGGATATAAGTATTTTATTTTTTGTATTTTTTAACTAAACAAATTTATAAAAAATTTGTAAGATTGGAAAAAAATGAATAAAAGAAATATTTTGAAAAAGCCCTCCATGTAGGAGCGAAACGTCAAGTAAAATTTTGGTTGTTTAAATCATTAAGAAAACCTCATACCCAAGAAAGAAAAACTTATTTATTTTTAAAATTAAAAAAATTTTAAAAATATATTATATATATATATATATATATATATATATATATATATATATATATATATATATATATATATATATATATATATATATATATATATATATATGTATATAAACATTTATATAAATATTTATATAAATATTTATATAAATAAATATATATATATATATATATATATATATATATATATATATATATATATATATATATATATATATATATATATTATATATAAGTATGATTTTTTTTTGCAACTATTGTTTTTTCGGTCCCATCGTGAAATTCTGTTGGAAATAGCCCCAAAAAATCCCTGATAGTTTCAGCCCCTAATATTAATATTAAGTACTGCCCAAAGAGGGTGAAGATTTTCCATTTAAAAAACACGTAAACTGATCCTTTTTTCTCAAATTTCTATAACTATTCTATGCATTGTCTTTACCAAAGATGGAGATTTTGAAAATTGAATGCTCTTCACAAATGTGTCCATTGCAGTAAAGTCGCAACTCACACCGGCGAGATAGTAATAATACTAAACCTAATTTTTAATAAAATTCTCCTGTTTTTCTGTCATTTTCTCATAAATGACAAGAGCTACACAAAAAAGATGAATGACAAAGTTGTTGAAAATTTAATTTCTTACAAAAAAGTTTTTAATAATCGAATCGCTAAGACCAACAGTTCTCGAGATATTTGGCCTTTAAATAATTTTACTGTGAAATTTTCACAAATTATAATTTTCTATTTTTCCCAATTATATTTTAGACGTAAAAACTTGCTTCCCAAATTTGGATGTAACGGGAAAATTGAAAAATATAAAAAATATCGGTGAATCATTAAAAACTATTTTGTTAAGCAACTATAAGAATAATTAAGTGCTTACCTGCAACAAAATTACAGCCGTTGATAACGTGGTGAAAAATGAAGTTCAAGGTAGCATGTTTAAAAAAAAAATGTTTTCTTATATAAGTACCAAATTAGCAACAAATCGTGTGACACAATCGACAGGTGATTGACGATTTATCAAAAATTTTGATTTTTTCAAGTCGGCTTAAGCAACAAAATCCTCATTTTAGCAACTAATTAGCTACAAATTCCAGTAATTTTTTTATTGACTTTTGCTAATTTACCTCTGCTAGCCTGGTAGAGCTCATATTTTATTGAATATTACATTAAACGGAAAGATAAAATACTTTTAATAAAGAGTCCTCGAATAAATTACACGCCATTCTCAAGATAATTATTTAAAAAATGCATTTTAGCTGGCGACCTGACACCATTCCTAACTAACCCATAATAAATTTAGCTCGCGTTGCATACACGCATTTTTATTGCTATCACATGCCTCGCTAAGTAATTATACGACTTCGTAATTTACTAGCTTTTTAATGAAAAATTGTTTCTAGATTACGGTTTACAAACAGTATATTACTTGTTGTAGTTTAAAAATATGCTCACGAGCGTTTCAGTACTTTCTTTTAGACTTATAGTACTGTTTACAGAGCAAAATAGATGCTGTTTTGGTAAATAAAATTTAACAGCAAACACCAGCAACTAATTTTTAGTAATAAAGGCATGCGTTTTTGCAGAGAAAGGCTGGAAAAACCGGTAAAATTAACAACTTTTTAAAAGATTCATAACTTGGAACTATAAGGTTAAGCTACTTCATCTTTATTCAAAGATAATCTTGTTCCGCGCATACATTTTTTGAGATGTAAGAACAGCCAAAGGCTGATAAATATGGTCAATAAGGTGGATGGTTTTTTGAGCTATGTGAAAGGGTGCGTTGTTTTTTTCTTACGAATATTTACTAAACAAACAAAATAAAAATATATCCTTAACAAAGTCAAAAAAATAAATATTTAGAAAATAAATAATGCCGAAACTAACAGTATTTTATAAATTAAGGATGCAAATTCACTACCTTAACGCCAGTCAGTCACAAGAAACTTATCGAGAAACAACGGCCCTTGTTGTATTTTCGATTTTCAGTTCATTGTAACTTTGCTATTACAGTCACCCAATTAAGTTGACTAACCCTTATAAAAATATTTTTTCTATAAACCGCCGTTAAATATATTAAGTATATTTTTGTTAGCTAAAATATTTTTTCTTTTTTTTAGGTAAGCCCGTCCTCAATCATGTAGTTCAGCAACTGGTAAGATTAATTGCACTATAACATTAGGGCCGAAAATTCGATATTTACTTATCAACGCAAATTTGTATTTATAACTTCTTCTATAGGCGCAAGGAATAACGCAAAAACGCCTTTTTTAAAATAATAATGAAATTATTAAAAACAGTGGGGAATTTTCCTTAATATAAACACATATATATATACATATATATATATATATATATATATATATATATATATATATATATATATATATATATATATATATATATATATATATATATATATATATATATATATATATATATATATATATATATATATATATTACAGTGATTTTTTTGCAAATGTTTTTTTTTCAGTCCCATCGTGAAATTTTGTTGGAAATACTCCCCAAAAAGAATCCCTGAAATTTTCAGCCCTTAATATTACGTACTCGCCCAAAGTGTGTGAAGATTTTCCATGTAAAAACACGTAAACTTTGATTTGATGAGGTACTACGGGTCACTAAACCTAATTTTTCATAAAATTTAGTTTTTCTGTCAGCTTTTCTCATAATGACAAGAGCTGGCACAAAAGATGAACGACAAAGTTGTTGGAAATTTAATTTCCTTCGCCCATTAATCGAATCGCTAAGACTAACAGTTCTCGAGATATTTGGTCTTTAATAAATTTTACTATACTAATACTACAAATTATAATTTGTGAAAATTTCATAGTAAAATTAATTAAAGGCCTAATATCTCGAGAACTGTTGGTTTTAGCAATTCGATTAATAGGACTTTATTTGTAGGAAATTAAATTTTCAAAAACTTTGTCTTTCATATTTTCTATGTAGCTCTTGTCATTTATGAGAAAATGACAGAAAAACCCGTACGACGAAGCCGGTGACTTTTCGCAATGAACACTTTAATATTAATTTAATTACGGATTTTGCGTTTAAAATTGATTAAACATATAAAAAATTATAAAAAAATTATCTTGCACAGAATATAAAAAAAATTGGTTGACACTTTAACAAAGTAATTTTATGTATTTTCTTAAAAAATAAGTAGTAGAATAGATAACCCAAATGACCAATACTGCGGAAATTCTAAATTGGTTTTTTTTTGTACCAAATGTCATAGCTTTGGACACGCCATTAACTTAAGAAAGAAGAAGCATTTTTCAAGTAATTTCTTAGAAATAAAACGTAATTTATTTAAAATAATAAGGATACGTGTTAGCTTAGTTTAAACGTTATACCACCTGAATTTATTAATTAATAAAATGTAATACGCATGAAATATATTAAAAAATCTGTTAAAAAACCAGATATTAAGAAGTTAGTCAGTATTGATTACTCGATCTATCTATCAAACGGCTTGTTTTTAAAGAAAATATACAAAATTCCTTTGTTAGATTGCCAAACCAATTTTTTTTTGTTCATAATTTGTGCAAGGTAATAATTTTCTTGTAAATTTTTTTATGCTTAATCGATTTTAAACGCAAAATCATGAACTAATTCATTTGTTGACAACTAGTTGGCATTAAATATTTAAAAATGTGCTACGTTGCCAAGATTTTTCATTTTTCAATCTTTGTTAGCTTAGTTCATTGTTTACAACTCCGAGTTATTGCTATTTTTCCCTAAAATACCTATGGGGGTACTTTTATTACACATGCGCTTTTTTTTTTAGAGACCTGTGTTCTGAAGCTACTTAGTTATCTGTGGTTAAAAACATAAAAGCAATTTTAATACTCTTAAAAACTAGGTCTGTATGGCAAAAAAATTTTTTAATAGGTCTGTTTTTCAAAATATGGTTTTAATTTTAGTTGTAAAGACACTAAACAAATAAATCAACAACATACAGTCTGCCATTTAAAACAAAAAATTAAAAAACTTTGTTGCCGATCCATTGTTAATCGCGGTTATTAATTACGTTCGCTCTATTCCAAATTTTCTGCTTACAGTTTATAAAAAGTTCATCTCGATACGGAGAGGGCCAAAGTTTAAATCGCTTTTCACGAGGTCCGTGATGATAAAAGTTTTGAAGAGTTTTTTTTCTTTTAACTTTGCGGTATAAACTGAATATTAATTTTAAAAATTGTGTCATTTAGGTCTTTTGTGTCTAAAAGCCGGGATTTTTGTATAGTCTTCTGAATATTATTAAAATTAAAACTTGGAAAGCCAATTTCAAGCCTCTTATGATTACATAGTGTTATGAAATATTTTTTGGGTTACTTGCCAGGCTGGCTAAAGGGGACTGCTTCGGTAATGGTCCTAAAATAAAAACAGGGTGCACTGACAGGGTTAATTGACCTTTTAAAATTGTCTGTCAAGACCTCGTCTAAACCCTCAACCAAAAGCGATGTTGTTTACAAGAATAATTGAAGGAACAGCAGTTAGAAACAAAGCCAATAAAACTGCAATTAACAAAAATATCGTTTTACTAGGAAAAAAATATTTGGCTTTGGTTATATAGTAAGAATGCCGGGCTCAGATCGGAAGAAAATGTCAAGCGTAGAACAAGATACTAAAATAATAACTTATTTACAGCCTCACCTATTTCACACGGCTCTTAGGGCAAAAGAGGTAACCAATTTTACGCAAATAAACTAAGACGAATAGAATTTGCCAGGCAGTTTTTAAATCAAAACAATTTATGGCAAATATCATTTTTCTAGATAAAAACATTCAACTGTAGAAATATATGATTCGTATACAGTGTGTCCTAAATTGGTGGGGAATGTATGGGGATCTTGAAACAACGATAGATAGAAAATCAGTTAAATGGGGAAAGTTTTGGACAATTATGTTAGTAAGCCAATCCCGTTTGCATTCATTGTTTTATCTATTAAGGTTTTTGAGAAATTTTGAAAAACCCTTGAAACATGTATTTTTGAAAATCGGCCATATTTTTTTATGAGTGAGAATTCTTTTCAAATCTGTAAAAACTTCTTTAAAGCAACTTTTTTCGTAGAATACGACCGAGTAATCAATTTTTATTTTCTACGTTTCGGGGTTTTAGAATCATCATCAACTTTATTTTTTCATATGGACGCCATATTGGATTTTTACGCAGCCAAATAGTGCCTTTTATTCTGATTTCAACTATGTATAACATGCTATAATTTAAGAGTTTATAACCTCATTTATTTCAAAAAACACATATTTTCTCAGTTGGCCTTGATTCCGGCGAACGCCATTTTTTTTGTATACAATAAAATATTTGTAAATGGCAAAATAGATAAGCTGAACAGATATTTTACAGAAATGGGTTTCGCGAACATAGCTATAACGTTAATACCGTGTTACAACAAAACTACACGTAACAAGTTAATTGAAACAAGTGAAACCAAAAACAATGAAAAGTGGCTAAACTAATATTCCTACTAAAATGAAGAAGTAAAATAACGATCTAAAATTCAAAATGTTTTCCATATTTCTCAACATGTTAACGATATTTTTTTAAATAGTCCTAACTACCCTATGAATGGTTGACTTAGGTATGTGGAATTCTCTATCAACATCCCTGGCTGAAGATGTTGGATTTTCTGTTGGATAGTCTATTTTCTTGAACGTACTTCTTAAGTCGTGGTTTTTTAAAACTTCCGAATTTAAGCAAATTTGTAACCAGTTTTGAAAGTATGTTAGTTAAGGTTGCTGCCTTTCAGGAAAATTGTCGAAATACGTTTGCGCAGCTATATTAACATTTCTATTGTTTTGGAAATAACGTTGCAAAATATAAAGTTTTTCTTTAAATAATTAACCATTTTACAAAGTTGAAAAAAATTTAATAACATACCCGAGCTAACTTAATAATGACGCTAGATGACATTCGCCGGAATCAAGGCCAACTGAGAAAATATTTGTATTTTGAATTGGATGAGATTATAAACTCCTAAACTATGACATGTTATACATTGTTGAAATAAGAATAAAAAGCACTATTTGCCTGCAAAAAAATCCAATATGGCGCCCATATGAAAAAGTAAAATTGATGATGATTCATCAACTTTACTTTTTCATATGGGGTTGCCATTTCTTGTAACACGTATTAACGTGTTACAAGAAATGACGCTCGCCGGAATCAAGGCCAACTGAGAAAATATTTGTTTTTTGAAATAAATGAGGCTATAAACTCTTAAATTATAACATGTTATACATTGTTGAATTTAGAATAAAAAGCACGATTTGGTTGCGTAAAATCCAATATGGCGTCCATATGAAAATAGTTGATGATGATTGTAAACACCCGAAACGTAGAAAAATAAAAATTGACTAATCGGTCATATTCTACAAAAAAAAGTTGCTTTAAAGAAGTTTTTAAGCAGATTAGAAAATTTTCACTTATAAAAAAAATATGGCTGATTTTCGAAAATGCATGTTTCAGGTTTTTTCAAAATTTCTCAAAAACCTGAATAAACCATGTAGTAAACGGATTAGCTTACTAACCTAATTGTCCAAAACTTTCCCCCATTTAACCGATTTTCTATCTATCGTGGTTTCCATAAGATCCCCATACATTCCCCACCAATTTGGGACACACTGTATAGACCGAACGGAATGAGGTATGATAATCCGTACACTCATAAAGTTAATGAAAGCAACCGACTTTCTGTGAGTGTTTGGGCCTGGATTAGTGCCAGAGACCCAGGAGTGTATCGAGTTATTTGGATCAAAAATTTTACGCGTTAAGGTGACAACTCACCAGTTCATAAAGCAAGAAAAGTTAGTAAATAGAAATAGATCGACGAACAAAATATTAATTTTCTTTGACCTTAATCTAATTTAGAATGTCTGGAAGAGAAATGTTAAAAAATTTATTAATATGATTATTGGCCAAGAAATCGAGAAGGGCTTAAGCAAAAAATTTTAAAGGAATGGGATCAAATTAATATTCAATACACTCAAAATTTAGTTTTCAGCATTTCTAGACGGTTGCAGAGTGTTTTGGTTAATAATGGCTTCCTGGCCAAATATTAATATAGCTGTTATTTAATTAAATGTAAGTATTTTATTTTTGCTTAAATAAAATGTTTTTTTTTTTTTGGTTTTGTAACATAAATCTATTAATATGTTATTAAGTTATAATAGATCCGAAAATATATCATAAGTTTTGGGTTTTTTCTCTTTTTTAAATGATATCTTTCTTTTATTTATTTTTGTAACCAGTACGTTTTAAAGATAATAATAATAACATATACAGGGTGTCCCAGAATATGTGAGCAATTTCTCGGAATCTAATAGAAAACCTAAAAATATTATGACAAGTTCCCATAAACTTTTTTCCTACGACCCTCCCCTACGGAGATAAAGGTACATAACGGACGCCCCTGGAAATAGTTTTTTTTAAATAACTTCTAAAATACTGGGCGTAAATTAATATTTTTTTAATATGCTTGTTACTAGATCAGTGTTCTTAAAATAACCATTAACTAGTAACACAGTTTATTTCTTTGTTTACTATCACTATATTAATTAATTTATAACAGTGACTGCAGTTTCGTAGTACTACTACATTATCAAAACTGAAAAAAGTTTTCAGTTTGATAATGTAGTAGTACTACGAAACTGCAGTCACTGTTTTATAAATTAATTAATATAGTGATAGTAAACAAAGTAAAAACTGTGTTCTCATTTACTAGTTAAAAATGAACTATCACAAGTAACGGACACCTCAATTCAATATTAAATCCATTAAATCATATTTGGCTTATTTAGTTTGCCAAGGACGGACTAGCTGTGACACAATAATAGAAATTTTTTTAACACCCTGTATGATTAAGGCTCAACAATATTATTTTAAAGTAGCTTTAACCTTAAACAAAAAAAAGGTATTCTTAATTGACATCGATAAAATCAACTATTTACGAGAAATAAAATATTTTGGTGGGTAATTTTTTTACATTATACAGGGTGTTTTCTAATTTAACGTCAATATTAAGGAGGCAATTTTTGGGTCCATTTTAAGAAGAAAACTCTATATGAACGTTTATCCTAAACCTCTTAACTTTTGAGATACAGGGTGGTAAAATTTTCAAAAATAAATAATTTATTCTCTAAGTCTAAGTTTTTTTTGGCAAGCGATGGTACATATTAATATTTTATCACATTTATCCAATCTTTTTGATGGCCCAAAAACGCTCTTTTATTATATCTTGAACAAACACTTTATGGGGGGAATTTCCGACAGAGTGGTTTCACTTCGAGGACTTTTTAAATTCCATTATTTGCTCCATTTTCCATTTTTACAGGAACGATATTGATACGGGCTATAAATTAAGGACCCATTTTATTTATGGCGGGCCCTGTTATATTTTTGCCGTTCGCTTTTCTAAAAGCTTTTCCACAAAAGCCGTCTTTCAGCCATAATGGACTATTATTTTTGTCAATCTGTGTTAGCACAATACTGCGTCTGCTGTAACCGAACTTGGTAAAGTCTTTTTTAGTTTTTGTTGGTACTAACAGATCATTTATACATATATATATATATATATATATATATATATATATATATATATATATATATATTTTATATACAGTAATATCATATTTATTTGGACTAATATAAATTATCTTTATTGTTTTGTATAAACAAATAGTTCACTATTTACGTTATCGTAAATACATAAATATAATCTGTATGGAATGTACGTTTGGAATTGTTTGGAATTGTAGTAAAATATTCGTGATATTTTTTTCTCTGTCCCCTATACAATAAAGTATGTTTTTATAGTTAGTCAAAATATTTGGACAAATAGGTTTTTGTTATAATTCCCCATTCGACGGAATTGTTCTAATTTGCATGATTGTAAGCCAGGACGTGATTGTTGTTAGTTGACAAAGTGCCGCGGACTTGAGTCCAACGATTTAAAATTTCGTATTATTGCTGAGTACAACAGTGGAAGGTGTCAAGCTGATATTGCACGCCACAATTCAAAGTGATTAGGTCTACTGTTAATAAAAGATATAAGCAACGTCTTAGTATCGACAATAAGAAAAGACCTCGCCGTCGTAGAAAACCACCCCAAGAATTGACAGAATCATCAAAAACATTAGCTCAAACTCCCGTTTAAGTCTTTCAAGTAAAATTAAGGCCGAATTGGAAGAACAGAACGTAACAAATATCAGTTCTAGGACTATTAGACGACGTCTTACAGAGCTGGCTTACTCACAAGAAGACCCGCCAAGAAACCTCTCCTCTCAAATAAAAACCGGAAGGCCCGTTTGAGTTTCTGTGCAAAATCACCTTCTTGGAGCGACGTCCAATGGAAAAAAGTCATCCTTAGTGACGAATCAAAATTTAACTTATTTAATTCTGATGGCATCCAATATGTACGAAGACCTAAAGGCCAAAGACTTAATCCCAAGTACACCAGACCGACAGTTAAACATGGCGGAGGTTCTGTTATGGTTTGGGGTGCTTTTCGGATATGGATCGGTCCTTTGCTACAAAATCTCTGGCATTATCGATAAGTTTAAGTATCGGGATATTTTGAGAGATGTGATGTTACCGTACTCCGGAAGAGATGTTGCCGCTAACTAACGTGTTTCCAACAAGATAACGACCCGAAACATTCTTCAAAATTAATCCAACAGTTTTAAAGATGAAAATTACTGTTATGAAGTGGCCATCACAATCGCCTGACCTTAACCCCATCGAAAATCTATGGGAACATCTAGATCGAAGCATTCGGCATCGTAGTTACAAGAATCTAGACGAATTGTTCGCAGCTTTAAGGAAGATTCATGGCGAAATATTAGTGATAGTTATAATGCTTCTGGAGTCCCTGTCTCGGAGATGTCAAGCAAAGGTTGATAATAATGACTATTTCACTAAGTATTAGAACGTTCACCATGTTATATTGTACTAGACTTTCTTTTTTTTACAAATACGATTTTTAGCTGGGTATTTGTAGTTTGTCCATTTATTTTGTCCAGGCAAAATCATACATCCAATTAATCATATACAAATTAATTATAATCTTTTTCATTTACATGTTTTATTTTAGTACTATATTATTAATTAGAGTAGTAAATAAAGAAAGGCCATATAAAAATAAAATAATAAACGGGCCCTTAAAAATTATTTCATTTCTATCAAAAATGAATATATTGTCCAAATATATATGGCCAGTACTGTATATATATATATATATATATATATATATATATATATATATATATATATATATATATATATATATATATATATATATATATATATATATATATATATATATATATATATATATATATATATATATATATATATATATATATATATATATATATATATATATATATATATATATATATATATATATATATATATATATATATATATATATATATATATATATATATATATATATATATATTTAACATTTTGATATTGCTAATTAATAGCAACAAAATCGTGTGATACAGTCGACAGATAATTAACGATTTATTACCAATTCCTGCTATTTTTATATCAAAATAGCAGTAATTTCGGTTTTTTATCGAGATTTGCTTATTTACCTTTGCTTACCTGATAGAGCTGTAAGTTGGGTGTCAAAATATTAATAAAAATCCATTATATTTTTATTTAAGTATATAAATGTGTTTATACACAAAAACACGTAAAAAACTCATGTTACAATTTATTTTAAGTGTAACCGTATAATAAATAAAATAATGTAAAATCCCAATCTCAAATTTCATATTAACCGTTCAAAACAGCCAAGATATTAAAGCTAAATACCATGTTGACTTATACGCTTTCACAAAACAACATTGTACTAAATTAAGAAATAAAACTGAAACGTTGCGACCGTTTTGCGGTTTTTATTACTAAGCTGCACGTTATTTCCGGGTGTTAAATTTAGCTCCAAGACATATGGCCTGCACGTCGACCCTACAAGACGCCATGTGACATTTTGAATGACACATGCAATCGGATACGAGCACGAATAAAGGGTCAAAATAGTATTTAAATGAGTAATTATATGGTTAACAAGTTTTTTTCGTTAGTTGTTTTTTTTATTAATTAGCTTGTTACCTATTAAGTTTCTTTGTTAGGCAAAAAACAATGGAAACATTCTTATTTTAGATATAGACACAATAACTTTTTTATCGCACATCTGTCATACATTTTTAGTGTTAAAAGTGGTACTTTTACGCATGCAAAAACAGTTTTTAAAGAAATAACGCGAAACAGAGTTTAGTTGTGTATGGAAGCCCAATACTCTAGAACAAAATTGTCCAGGCGTGCAGGGCAGCGGGAATAGGGGGGTTGGCCCCGCGGAGTTTGCGCAATGAATAGTAGGTCAGAGCCGGATTTCCATAATTCTTTGTTACTATCTATAAAGTTGACATCATCAAATGTCAAATTCAAGCATTCACTGTTTTTTTTCATTTTTTTGCACAAAATTGTTGGTTATTAAAGGATACTACCATAGAATATTAAAAATTATTGTGTATTGGATTTTATATCATCTGATATAATAAGGAAAGAAGCCTCTATTTAAATGGTCAAGATTAGAGTTTTATTTTACCAAAAATCTTTTGTAAATAAATAAAACAAGATTGTTTAAAATAAATTTCAAACATTGTATGATAGTTTCATGTACTTTATCACCAATTTCGTGATAAAAGAAGGACAAGATAGTTTATATGAGTTTAATCTAATCTTAAGATTCTGGTTGTGACATTAAAAAGTGAAAATTTTATAACTGCTTTTAGCACACTAGTAATTTTCATTTATAACAAAGATTTATAAGACAGAATAACAGTGGTTAAAAATGTTTAGTAAACTTTGGTACCTAGGTATCCATTGTAACAGTATCCGTTAAATATTATGTGTCTACAGTATGTCGGGCTTAAAAAGTTGATAACGTAAGTTTAAGAAACCAAAAATCTAATTTCTTCTTAAACAAATACAGAAAAAGCAAAAAGGAACTTTAGCATAAAATTGTACTTTCTTTCATTCAATTAGAGGGACCTGTATATATTAAAATTTGCCTGGTCTGCTCAGTAATTAATAATTTTGATCCTTTAAAAGAATGTACTAAATTATTAAATGAAATAAAAGTACCTAAATGTAAACCTTATTTCTTTTTAATTATCCACAGAAATACACAAAAATTGTGAAATCATCTAAAAGATAGTTAAGATTGGCACTGCTATTTTTTATGAAATTTTCATTATTTTATTATTTATAATTGATATATTATTATTTTTTCGGTTACCTAACGTTACGTCTCATAAGAAGCACCTAATTTAAATATAAGAAATACTTACCTAAAGTAAAAAATGCCAGGTATGTTACCCTTGGATTTGCAAGACAAAACCATACAACCTCTAATCATTTTGTTACGATATTATAAGTACAAACAATAAAGACAAAATTATAGTCACAATTTAATAAACACTAATCAATAATCACTAAAATAAGAAGGTTTATATCAATCCAAAAAACTTCTGCAACCACAAAATATAGGTACTCACACAAAGCAAAACAATCGACGCAAGGGCACAACCACAACGAAAATGACGAATGATGAGACGAGACGGTTGACGATATACCCGGATATGGTGTTTCATACGCGCGCGCCCTTCCAAAAACCTTAGACAACCTAAGACCAATACGGCTCACATAAAAGTATAATGTGTTGCCTAACTACACACTGATTTATCAGTGTGTAAGTAGGCAACACATTAAATTATTTCGTGGAATTTTGTTATTGCGCAGAATCGGCGGGGCCAACTCTGACAGTTATTTTCATACTGGGCTGGACATTTTTTGATCGAATGGGCCATAGCATTGGGCTTCCATACACCTTTAAACTTCCTTGGGTAACCCCTAAAATACGGGACATCTGGCAATCCTAATAAGATACCACTATTAATTTCACTTTAGATAAAGAAACAAACTATCATTATTCTTTTTTTAACATTTTAATAAAAAAACATTTACATAATTTTGAACGTAAAATTTACAGAAAACCTACACATACACCTACAACTGAATACTTATCGTAAAATGTGAAAGTAAAATTAATTACAAGGTAATTGTAATTATATTGACAACAAGAAACTTTATCATAAAAAATATATCAAATATATTTTTTTCGGCACAAAAGTCGGAAAGGATGTGAATGACACAATTTTTTCAATCAATATTCAGTCCATATCCCGAAGTTTGAGAAAGAAAAACATTAATCTTAAATTCTTAGAAAGTTATTTCCCCACGGTCGTCGAAAAAAGCTATTTAAGCACGCCCTAAATCGAGTTAAACTTTTTATAAACTCCAAATCGAAAAATTGGAAGATGAAAAATAACCATTACAATTTAATCAGAAAAGTTCAAAAACAATATATATATATATATATATATATATATATATATATATATATATATATATATATATATATATATATATATATATATATATATATATATATATTATATATATATATATATATATATATATATATATATATATATATATATATATATATATATATATATATATATATATATATATATATATATATATATATATATATATATATATATATATATATATATTGTTTTTAATAACTTTGTTTTGTGTTACAGTTTATCATTATAAAAAAACACATTATTTTAACCTTAATACTTTTGCAAATTTTTTCCAATATGTGATAGCTAATAAATAAAATATTAAATATTAGTATGATCAGGATTATCAATGATCGTGTTGGTAAACGTTGTTTGCAAGTGGTAATAATGCCCAGAATGAAAAAAATGCAAATTATCGCCAATTAAGCGAGTTTAAACGGAGACGAATAGTTGGATTAAGGGAGGCTGGGCTTTCATATCGGGATATTCGTACTAGACTGCAAAGAAGTTTAGATACTGTGATGAGATGTCAGGCATGGCTTCAAGAAGGCTGAACGCAAAGACCCAGGGCCCACAGGACGAGTTCGCAAAACAACACCTCTTCAAAACCGCTGCCTAAAGGTATGTTTCCTTCCACGCGGCCGCAGCATGCGGCTAACGCACTACGTTAGCCGCAAAGCACTCCTACCCATGTTTTTAAATGTGCCTGGTTTGATCCGAGCGGCCGTCGTATGCGTCCGCTGTCAACGACAGCGATTGATGCGACTGGACTGCTGAAGAAGCAGTGTAGCCGCAGTCGTCTGTGCGTCTGATATTTTGTTTGTGTTGTTTTATGTGGAATGTCCGGTGTTTTTTTTTAATTGTTGAAAATTAAAATTTATTTTTTTAATGGGTACTGGATTTTATTCGTATTTTAAGAGTTTTAAATCCCAAACCAATGTTGTTTCGCACTTATTCGAAAAAAATCAGTTTAATGTTTTCCCAAGATCCTGCCGAAAATATATTGTCTGACTCTCTCTAACATATGGTTTCTTATGAAAATTGCCATTAATATAATTTTTTCGAATAAGTGCAATACATTATTGGTTTTGGGAACTTAATAATCCTAAAATACATAATAAAAAAATCCAGGGCCATATTTAAAAAAACAGTTGATGATGGCAGCTCAAAGACGAAACGTCGGTGTATAAATCTAATAACACTATCTTGTAGAACAGAAAAGTAGAATGGAAATGTAAAAGTAATTTTGTTACATCCATTCAAATAAAGTCATAAAAATAAAACTGAATCTCAATAATCGGTTTTTTCCAAAAGTATGTATTCGAAATTTTTAAAGTTCTAAGGAGGCATTTTGATTAGCATTAAATTGCGCAACTTTGCCTTCATTTAACCGACCTCGTATCTCTTCAAGTTTCCGAGATCCTAATAATTAGACTCGAATTTGGGACACCCTGTACAGATTTACCTTAATACAATGGCTAATTTTTCCTCTATTGATATTCAACTGTTGTATGGGTCGGACTTTATATCGTCTTTTATTTAGTCAAGAATAAAACTAAACTGTGCTTTATTCAGTCTAAAATATTTTCTAAATTTTACTTCATTCTGTTGCTGATGTCGATTTATTAATGTAGTATAACAACCCTCATCCGTCATTGCTGAAATATTGATATATAGTGGCATTGCTATGTTTCAGGTTGGCTAATTGTAATAGTATTTCGTCATCCTTTTTTTTTCTAACAATAAATATATTGCTAGATCATCCATCACGACTCTTACCAAAGATTATTCCCTTTACACTAATAATTCTGCTATCGCGAGTTTGAGCCGCGGTCCTAAGAAACCACCTGATTAAACCCTGGCGTGCGCATTGCGTTAGTCGTATGCGACGGCCGCGTGGAAGGAAACACACCTTAAGATTGCTAGCTTTACGAGATCGTTTCTCCACAACAAGGAAATTGCAATCCTGTGGTTTACAGGACATGGAAGGCGAATTGGAATGCAAACAGTTTATCGTTGAATAAGAAGTTTTGCTCTTTTTTCATTCCGTCCTCGGGTCTTACTTTTAACTCGAGAGCATCGAAACAATCGACTTCAGTGTCTGTGACGACGGTAGTCTTTAGCGACGAATCCCGATTTTGTTAACGATGTTTGGGTACGAGTACGGGCTGACATCTATCAGTACACCAATGGCTCCAAAACCAAGAACGTTGTTGGAGCTGGAAAGTTTATCGTACTGTTGGGATTATGGTGTGGGTGCAGTTGCTTACGGCTCTAGGTCTCCTTTAGTGTTTATTAGAGGCAGCATGCCCGCTCAGCGTTACATTGATAAAATAGGGAAGCCACATTTAATTCCATATCTTAGGACTCTCCAAAACCCAGCTTTCCAACAGGATAATGCCCGACCACATATGGCAAGAGTAACGTTGGACTACTTTGAACATGCCGAAATTAATTTGCTGCCATGGCTCCTGATTTGTCCTCCATTGAACACATGTGGGACATGATCTTTAAAAGACTATACAATTTACAACAGTCACCTCAAACTCTGGTTGCGCTTCGACACGAGGTTGAAGTGACCTGGAATGAGATACCCCAGGGGATATTGATCACCTAATTAGAAGTATGCCTAGACGCAATAATAAATTTGTAAATAATAAACTTAGTCTACCTTTAGGAAATTGGATTAAAATATGGTGAACTTACCCTGTACTGTTAAATTTTAAAGAACCAGTGCTGTATAAATAAAAAAATGTTTTATTATATGTTTTATATTGCAGATGGCTCGTCCAAATTTGATTTATAGTCATTGCAACTTTTTAAAAATTGCAAATTCGAACTGGATTTGCCTATGCTAATGTTCATTTTAAATCCATTATTCCATGAAAAATATTTGTTTTATTTTTCTCTGACCAAATAAAGAGTTAAAAATGGTCGCGACCATAAATATTGATGAGAATTTCGTTATGCATTACATTATGCATTCAGCGGTGTCAAGAATTTTGGCATGTTTAGCATAGTTTTTACGAAATTCCTAAAATCGATTAAGTATTAAAATATTCACAGGTAGGGCCAGCTACCTAACGACATCTATGCAAAATAGTCCAAGTTGATTTGCATAATAAAAATTAATAAATTATCGCTTCAGAACAACCTGCTCGACTAAATTAGATCTACTTTGTCAATAACTGTTTAACAAGATTATTTATTTATCCATTTCGACGTAATGTATTTCTGTAAAATAATTTTATGACCATTTAGTACGAATATATACGTACAAATTAATCGGTCGTATAAATTTAGTTTGTAGCTTTGCCGCATTACAAATTATATTAATTTCAACCTATAAGTAGGCATTGCCTATTACTTTCCTTCTAAGGAAAGGATTTAATAGAGTGCTACCACCTAAGCTTAAAGTCTGTAAATCGAAACCATTTTTTTTGTTATCTCGGACCTTTCCATTTTTATTTCATATCCTGAATTTTTCACCTAAAAATAAACGTCTTCTTCTTCTTCTCGAGGAGCCGTCCAGGGTTGCAAGGATTTAAATCAATTGATTTTAATCACGATTTAAATCACTTGATTTTTTTAAATTTAAATCATGATTAAAATCAAAAATAAAAATTATAAAAAAAATAATTTGGGTTATGAAGAAAAATCGAAACAAAATAAATTACGTTAGTATAGTAAATTAATTTATTACAAGAACACAAGAACACATAGATAAAAGTATTATTGCAGAAAATATTCAAAACAAAAAACAAATTTAATTGTAATATTTGTAAAGAAACACTAGTTTGGCAGCTTTTTCAGTACCTAATCGATTGCGTAGTTTAGAGTGCACTAAACCAAATGTTGAGAATATCCTCTCTACTGATGCAGACGAAGCAGCTGCACAGAGCAGTTGTGTAATTATGGGAAGTTCTTTTCAAAATATCTGCGTTTCGTTGTGATTTCCACCAGTCAATAGGTTTTACGCTTTTCAGGATATCATCTTGAAACATAATATCGTCAAAAGGCTCTGATTTGGCAAGAAACTTGATGATTAGTGGTAATAATCCACTATCTGGATACAGTTCTTTTGCAGTTTGTAATGCAATATTTTTTTCAGTATATTCAAACTTTGTGTTTTCGTTGGGTCGATAAGAAATGCCAGCAAATGATGCGGGGTTATACACATATTATATCGATTTTTAAATTTTTGCAGTTGATGTAATGTCAGATTAGTTTCTTCAAAGTAATCTTCTAATATTTTAAATTGCTCTACAACATCTGAAATAGTGGCGTCGGCGTCGGTCTTTTGCAACCTATCTATGGCAATGGAAATTGGCTTAAGAATTTTGAGGTAATCTTCAGCACTTCTCTTTAAATGAATGTTTGAAATTTTTTCCCTAATAATACTGTCAATCTTTTCTTTGTGTTCTTCACTGATTCTAAAAAGTATGGGCCATGATTCGGTAAATACTTGCAAGCGAGTTCCATCGAACATCACTGAGCAGTTCTCTTTTATTCGGGATGTTCAAAATAATTTTACATTGCCTATTTTTTTAATAGTTTTAAAAATTTTTTTTAATATTTTAAGTTTTATTTAACAGCATATTTTATTAAATTATTTTTTGGGATCCTTAAAAAAAATTCGCAAAATTTTGCCTCTTTTTGCACGAATTAACCCTTCCCCCTTAAGAGACCGAAATTTTTGGATAGGAACTTGGCCTTTTTTTGCATTTAACATAAGTATTTTTGGTATGATTTATATTTCTTTTTATTACTTAAAAAAACACGACAAATAAAAATAGTTAAGTGGTGGCCTTCTTAAATCGGATTAAATACAAAGTTACTACTAATGGCTTTTAGTAAAAGGCGAGCCCACACATAGATCTTATCGTTTAAATCGCCGTATTTAATTAAATTAAATTAATTCTTTATGGAAGAAGAAAAAACTTTAATAAGAGACTTCAAATTTTTTTTTAAATCGAGACGAGCTCTTAGAACGTATCTGACGTATATCAAATTGAATTAATGAAAAATGTTCGGCATTATATTGGCTGTTGTATAAAAATGGCACCGAATTTTTTATCAAGTGATTTCTAGAGAAACGATTTTATTAAAATATTTCCTCTATTATTTCATTTCGCTCTTTGAATATGCATGACTGAATTACCTTCAATCAGTTTCGTTTTGCGAAGTTATTTGATTTTGAAGCGTTATTTTCTTTTTATTACACTTTACCTAGCTCAAATTGTAACTTAAATTTAAACTCTGAAAGAAGAATTAAATATTTAACAATAAATATATGTTCACTGGAAATGCCTTAACTTTTTAAGGTTTTATTTCTTTTATATTTCACTTTACAGAGATTATGTTGAGAGTTGATTTTTCAGCTTTTCTTATATTTCACCAAAAACACGATAAATTGCTTGAGGAACGGCCAATTTCTGCTGTCAGAAATGATAAAAAAAAGACAATAGGCTATTTAAGAATGCGAAAAATAAATTGTCAATAACTGTTATCAGTATAAATTAAGAGTTTAAAAACGGTTATTTATCAACGTAAGTTGAAAATAATAATCAATTTAGTAAAAAATCGAAAATAAAAATGCATTTTTCAAACTTCCGTCACGTGACACAAAACGCTCCTGATTGGTCTAGTTTATGATGACGTCACCTGCTTGTAAACCTCGTTTGCCTACTTGCGCCTACTTGTGATATATTAGCTTTTGAAACTGTTGTAACAAGATTTTCCTTTGTTATTCATTGTTTTTGTGTGATTTATTTGCAATATTTTACAAATTGTGTCAAGTACTTTTTCCATGGATAACGATTTTGTAAAAGCAGACAGCAGAATGGTCGGATTATTTTTCAAAAATAATTAATTTTTATGCCTTGGAGATAAAAAATGTGAAAACAGCGAAGTAAGTAAAATAACACTTTAGTGGTAACTTAAATTATATCATAAGAAGGTGAAATAATGAAAAACTTCCACAGCAAGCAAGAACTTTTATAGATTATAAATGTTAAGTTAAAACAAACAAGTTGGGTTTTTGTAAGTTTAAAAAATTTTTAACTAATATTATGAAAAACAGCGGAAATATTCGAAGTGAGTTGCAAGAGACATTCTGTTAAAAACATAAGAGGTATTATAACCTAAAATCAAAAGCGAAAATATTTACATTCTGAATGTAATTAATTATTCCAAAATATAAATATAATGTTTACTTTCATCAAAATGGTCTTCACAGAAGAAAATATTTGTGCTATTCGCTATGTCATTAGGATCCCTCCCAGAAAGTTGCAACCACTTCCGCGCACTTCGACATTCTTTGGAACACTTACAACTAGTTTTTCCGCAGTTTTTAACGACGTATTTGTACATTTTGGAACTGCACACCATTTGTAACTTATTTTGTTACATAAATCACTGATAAAATGTAAATCCAATCGCACTTTCGTTTTTTGTTTGCAACAAATGTATGTGGATGATATGTGCCACATGTCAAAGTAGCGTTTTGGCACGCTATTTTAATATTAAATTTGATATTTTTTAGCAAATTTGTACCAGAATTAAAAAAATCAACTTTTACTAGGTTCCTTAACTACATAATATAAAATGGATTTTAAAAACCTGTCAAATAGCCTTTTATGTAACATATTAAATCAATCGAGGTACTTTGGAGATTGGAATAACTGTAATCAAAAAGATCTTGCGCGATCATTTTGATGTTAAAAAGTTTGTTGTCGTTGGGTTCCCCATATCTTAACCGAAGCTCAAAAAGCACATCGCGTTAAATGGTGCACCAAAATTCCAATAAAATACGACAATGTTAGCTGGCTCAATGGTTGGTTTTCCAACCTTGGACCCCAATTCCCGTTAAAGGGAGAAGGGCCCACAGTATTGGGAAAAGATAATTGCTGTTTTTTTTTTTTTTTTTTGGAAAACGGAGGCCAATCACAACGGTTTCATGGAAAGATCAAGTTTTGCACCACGACAATGTTGCGTCCCATAGGAAGCTGCAAACAAATCGATTTTTAGAGCAGTCGAAGGTGAAATTATTGAAACATCCACCTTGCAGTCCCGATCTATTATCATGTGACTTCTTTTTGTTCTTAAAACTTAAAGATAAAATGCGTGGTCAGCGTCTTTCAAATCTAAATAAAGCTGTTTTTGCGTTGGAAAACCTTGTTTTGAAAATGACACAGAAACAATGACATTCGTGTTTTACTGATTGGTTTTATCGAATAAATGAATGTGTTGAGGTAAAAGGAACGATCGATTTGATCATTAATGATTTTAAGTGATAATATTATATATATATATATATATATATATATATATATATATATATATATATATATATATATATATATATATATAATATTTAAATTAATATTATAAAATTATATAAAGGGTGATCAAATCTAAAAACCCATTTTACTCGTTTTCCATAAAATTTTGTAATTTTTTTTTCGTAGGTAAATACCATAAACTTACATTTTAAAAATATTTTGATTATACAGGGTTGCTCACAAAAAGCGTGCCGATATAAATTATGTTTTTTAAAATCATTATTTTTATTTTTTTTCAATTTTAAAAATCCATATTAAATAAATGTTGGTTAAATTTGTTTTATTTTTTTTTTGTTGATATATCTTCGATTTTAATATTTTGTAAATTTTATTATTAAAAATTATTAAAATTAATATAATTATAAAAAAAAAAATCACTTTGGTTTCCAAGGTTATTACTTCTTAGTAATATCTAACATTTTTTCGTTGAAAAAATAAAATAAATAAAAATGATTTGCAAAATCTATATACTTTATTTTTAGGTATACAAATCAAAAGATTTGTAGGTATTAAAAGCCTGAAGCAATGGTCAACAAAATACAGGGTGTTCCATTTGAAAAAGAAATTTAAGATTTTAAATTTAAAATTTCCACATTTGCTGGACACCTGTATAACTAAAACCTATTTTTTAAAGTGTACAAATATGAGGTATTAGCTAATTTCTGCACAAGCAGTTTAAAAATTTCGAAAATAGGAAAATGGGAGCCTTATTAAAATGTTTGAATTTGTTTTTTCATAGGAACTTTTCTGTTTTCCAAATTTGAAGATTTGAAAGGGAATATGGGAAACAAAAAGTGTTAGAATGTAAAGAGTAAGCTACAATAAATATAAAATACAGGGCAGGATCCATTTTATCAAAACTAGTCATCAACTCTATCGCACTCTTTAATCTAATATCCCTCATCTTAAAACTTTATTAAATGTGAAGTATATAGCCTGCTACTATATATCGAAAAAAAAAATAAAAAAATATTACAAAAGTTTTATATATATGAGTAAATATATATTATATATATATATATATATATATATATATATATATATATATATATATATATATATATATATATATATATATATATATATATATATATATATTACCAAATTTCCCTTAAAAATTAAAATTATATAATATTAAAAAAAAATAAAAATATTGGAGGAATAGGTAGAAAAAATCATATACATTTCTTGGGGGTAAAGTGTTCTTCTTTGTAATGTAAATCATGATGTAAGGAAACAAGTCGCAGCCTTCTTAACAGCCAATCACGTTTCTGATCCAAACACTTTATATTGAGGCGCGGCAATTCAAGTGATATAAATCAATGGAACACGAATAAAAATGTGTTTAACAAAAACTAGTCATATTTTATTATACTTAAGCCGTAAAAGAGGTTCAAGCCCAATGGGCGTTAAGTGTTCACATTTATGAAAACAGTTTTTGACATTTATTTCACGCTCACAGAAATTAATCTATTGCTCTTTCTTTTTTTTTTGTATACGAAAGTATTGTATTTTTTCATTTTTCGTCTTTCAACCTGGCATTTTCCAATAAATTTTACATAAACTCCGTTAATTGAAAAGTTTGCTGCATTAAAAGTGGGTAAATTTAATGTAAACAAACAAAAGCACAATATGGCGGATTTGGATTAACTACGCCGAGAACGAATATTGGTCAGGCTACCGCACACACCTTGTTTCTTTACATCACGATGTAAATTACCATATTGTTGAACATTTTGAAACAGGTCAAAATATATACTGATTTAATAATTTTACTGTGTATAAAACTGTTTTTGCTTAAGCTTTCTAATTTTAAATATTACCCTAATTCTTTACAGAAAATCTAAAACGTTAAACAGAAAATGATTTTAAATTCCTCGTAATATTTTATCTCTTTTAATTCTCAAAACCTGGAATGAGAGTAATATTCTTAAATGCTGCTTTCAAATCCGAATCCGTTTTGTGCTTTGAATGGGGTTAAAGTGTTTCCAAAACGAAATTGCATCGTTTAACGTCGGTAAATTTTAAAATACAAGGTGAATCACGTAGTTTCTATTTAATTTTTTTTCGCATTAAAATAGAAGCACTATGAAAAATATTTGGGTGAATCCTATCTGTACACAGAATATTACGGTCTATTTTATGATACTTATTTGATTCCGTTTCGTACCAAAATTCGTACTCCAATTGCGCTGATCCAAATCCGCCATGTTATGATTTGTTTGTTTATATTAAGTTAACCTAATTTTATTGCAGCAAACTTTCGAATTATCGGAGTTAATGTAAAATGTATTAAAAATGTCGGGTTGCAGCGTAAAAAATTGCCATAACCGAAGTGAAAAAAAAAAAAAAATTGAAGTTATAGAATTCGTATACCAAAAGAGAAGAGAGCTGAGCAGTGGATTGAGATCTGTTACCGTGAAATAAATGTCAAAAGTGGTATATTTTGCAATCATTAAATTTACACTAAATCGAGTCTTTCAATCATTCTAAGATTAAGCAATTGCATTTGTCACGTTTTTTATACTAGTGAATTTTATCTCCGACAAAATTTATTATTTGAGGCTATGGCGCGAGCTATTATATTTATAATTAATTAAATATTACCTCATCACTAGTTTTCTTTTTTACACAGCTGATGGGGTCTGGATATTCGGTTATTGGACCACATTTTCTTCAAAATGAAGTGAACAAATATATGTGTCTTTATTACCATTATCAATTTCTTGGAATCGACCATCACCTCGTCTACACCGCTTGATCCACAAATCGCAAACTCATTAAAATAAGTGTTTTCGCTTACTTATTTTGATAAGTTTTCGGGAATTTTCTTTGATAGGTTTGGAAAACTATTTTCTGTGCCCAGATAGAATATACCCAAATATTTTTCACAGATCTTCTATTTTAATGAGAAAAAAAGATACCACGTGATTCACCTGGTATTTTAAAATTTACCGACGTTAAACGATGCAATTTCGTTTTGGAAACACTTTAAGCTAATCGGACATTTTAAATTCGAGTGTATCATAAAGAAATGTGAACAGTTAATTTATTTAATTTATATTTATTATAATAAAATACTACTACATTTTGTTAAACCCATATTTATTCGTGTTTAATTGATTTATACCATTTGATTTGCGGTGCCTCAATATGACGGATTTGGTCAGAAACGTGATTGGCCGTTCAAGAAGGCTGCGTAGTCACACACCTTATTTCCGTACATCATGATGCCACTTAAGCTGCATATTTTTTTCCTTTATAAACCTATGTATGATAGGTATAAACCGAGCTTATATCTAAATTTAGCACATTATAGTAAATAAAAAAATATATTATGCCACCATAAAAAAATTTGAAATGTACAAAAATACTTTGGGTCTTTGGTGACGAAATGCCTACTGCCTGTTATGTTTTATTATTTCCTTCTAGTAGAAAAAGGGGGAATAAACATTCCAGAAAATGGGATTATAAATGGGAAAACGTCAGCTTAAAAAGATGAAGCTATTACTAAAGAGGCATTAAATTGAAAGACAGTAATAGACTATAGCTAAATGAATACACCTCCATAACATAGAGCATATCCCCGGTAACAGACTTTTTGACAGGACCACTTTTTACTTTTGGGGACCCTGGGCATTTAAAGAAAATGATGGGGCCTCTGTTACCATAATAACGGAAGGCTATTTTATTATTGCAGGCAAAAAGAATGGATGAGTGGGTTCGGTTTCAGGTATAAGTTTGTTTTGTTTAATCTTATCATAAAAAACATAAATATTCTACTATCGTCTGTAACTTTGGTTATCCATTGGTGATCTGACCGAAACCACAGGGCCCCATGGATCGTATGGATCGTGGGGCCCTGGGCACTTGCCCAGAGTGCCCTATGAAAAAGACGGGTGTGCTTTTGATTTAATTATAATTATTCGGTTAAGGTCTTTGGTACAGTACTCGTACAGACCAAGTTTTGGTATGACGCTGTGTGTATCTTCACGAAAGGTTTCAGCGTAGTGTCCTCCCCATTATAACTTTGTTATTGTTTTACATAAAGATATAAGATTTGATATGTAAATTCATAAGTATTCTACCTGTGAAAAAATTAAGGAAGTTATGTCAAGTGGTTAGTTGTGGTTGGTCGTGGTTAGCATTTACTACCAAAAATTCTTTTTTCGTTATTATAGATAGTTTTTTCATTAGTACAGACAGATCAGTAAATTACTTGCCAGGTCAAAAAAGAACTTGGTCCAATTTCAGGTTCAGCCTATTTTACTAAACGTGTTTTTGGTATGATCAAAGATAATACTACTACGGATAAGATACAAACCATTCAATGCTATATTTTTGATACCCCTAATGGACTTTGGCTAACGCGAGCCGATGTCCATCGAGAGATTTTCGCGCTATGCATTTCAATCCTTGAACGAAAGTTAAACAGTGTTGCCGGCAGGCCTTTACTATTGGCGTGATGAAACGCGACTAGAAAATACACAACCCGTTTAGCCGCCCGCTTTCGCTACTTCGTATTCCGAATAAGGTACAAGCGACAGACATTGGCAACGTCGCAGATGGTTTCGTACCTCGTTTCGCTGGGGCAGGGGTTACCGATTTAATTTTATTCGCACTTACGGAAGCATTGATATCTCCGAACTGATTCAGAGCGCCCCATTTAAATGAACCATCTATCCGTAGTAGTATTTATTATCTTTGGTAGGATGTACTGTTTTAGTAATAAAAAAATAAATTAAATACCCATTTTCGTGAAGGTGAATCTCCCTGTAACTCCTTCGAGAAGAGACGTGGATCAACGATCTCGAATTTCATTTCCGTTTTTACGGTTATTATTAATGCAACCCCGAGTTTGTACTGCTTAAGTTTAACTTGTTCTTTTCTCATTTTATATCAGGATTCTTTTATTTTTCTTTCGGATTCCTGCGCCCGTAAAACTCGAGAGTAAATAAGATTCTTTGATCTGTCGTTTTCGTGCTGTTTGAAAATTATTTCAAAGAAGTTTAAAATTTTTATTTCGAAGATAAAATATTTCGTTGAGGAGGAAAGAGAAACGTTTATTGGATTTTAAGGAAATGTAGAATATAAATGTTTGTCCAGGAGTTGAGGAGTTGGATTATGGAACAAAGAAAAAAAATGTAAAAGTGTTTTTGTTAAAATATTTGTTTGTGCAGTTTTAGGTTACAGCAGTGCAGTTACTGTTTTGAATGAAGGTTTCTCAGTAAATTCAATCCCATCAAAAACACTAATGTAAAATCAAAATTAGGAAATTTTTGCTCGCTTAAGAGATACGGGGAAAAATCAAAAATGTCAATTTTAGAATGACCCTATATTTTATCGGACCCAAACTAATTTTTTAAATGAAACACCATGTATATTTTAATCTCAGTAATGTAGCAACCTTAGGTAACAACGGAATTGTTATCTTGTATTGTCATGTCATTGTCAAGGTTAAATTTATTAAAAAGTTTATTAAGCATTGTTAAATGAATGACTTATCGCAAGAAATAGAAAATTCAGCTAATTGTGCAGTTGATGAATTAATGCCTAAAAAATCTAAATGCGTAAACCTAAAAACATATGCCAATTATGAAAGTTGGTGTCACAAGAAAAATGTTAAGAATATTGCGCACGAAAAGGTTCTTTTAGCTTATTAAAAAAAAATCGGTGACGAAAAGGTCTTAAAGTTTATGGAGTTATTACTAGATATTACGAAGCACGTTGTCAATTAAAAAAAATGTTTACATAAGTAAGTTTAGTCACCTGATTGCGTTTTCACAACGAAACTGTGTCAGTAATAATGTATATAAGTGGAGAATGCTAAAGAGAGGAGCCAAAAACTTAATAATGGAAGATGTACACGATGAAGGGACTGTTTTTAGAATGTAATACCAAGTACAAAAATCAATGTTTTCCAAAAATTCCTTGTAACGCCTCGCCCGATGTCGAAGGAGTAAATATGGTGCAATTGGTTCGAATCTATGCATCAATGAGACCCAGCGAAGCCGAAAATTCTCGTTTTTTTTTGTCCTTAAGAAACAGCAAATGTACAAAGCAGCCAGTGGGTATTCATACTTTTGGAAACATTTGCAAGACAACCGCTTCGTTGTTAAAGTAACCTTATTCTGCCGAATACATTGGTCACTGTTTCCGAAGGTCTTTGGATTTATTGCTGGTCCGATTCCGGAGTAGATCTTCACGCTGTTAAAGGTCATGGTGGTTGGAAGAGTCACACAATTGCTGAAGAATAAATATAGAAAACTCACGCATAAATAAAAAAGAGAATTTCGGTATCTATTCTTCGAGAAAAATCATCATTGGATGTTTCACCGATTAATTTCTTTGCACAAGAAACCGAAAATTTACAAATTAACAAGCAGAATAATGGATTAATTGATGCTTTATAAATTAAATAAATGGTAATAATGTGTTTAATTTTAATCGTTGAATTTATTTTTTTTCAATAAGTTTTTATATTTTTGCCTAGTATATCTAGATATATTTTTTTATTATAGTATAGTTTGTCTCAAAATATACCGTGTTAGCTTTTGCTTTCATTTATGAATTATACCCGGCGACAACAATAAAACTGGGTATCAGTAGGTATAAATATCTAAATCTAATTCTGTCTCTCTAATAGAGTCATTATTGAGAATAATTTCAATAGGATTTATGGTGTTTTGGATAGAAATGTAAGAGTTCTCAATTTTTATAATGTGCTGTACTAAATTTTTCCAGCTCTTAACTGCCATGTTAGTAATTACATTTTTTATCAAATTTATAACATTAGGACTTAAAGTAGGTGTAACATTTTCTGCTTTGATCTTTGATTTTACCTGGTTCCACAAATGCTCTATGGGGTTAAACATACAGTGATACGAAGGAAGATGTAAGACAGTATGCCCAGCCTGTTCAGCCAAATTATCACGTACATATTGTTTTTTAATTGCATATGAATTTAGGACTTCCAAAAGTTGCGCTTTTTTGTAACTAGATTTAAAATACATATTTTCTATCAAATATTCCTGGATTTCAGTTGTTGAACTTGATGAAGCTGGTGCTTTGTGTAGCAAACGGCTGTGGTAGCTTGCGTTATCCATGACAATAACACTGTTGTTTGGAATATTTTTAAAAAAATAATTTTGAAACCAGTTCTTAAAAAGTTCTTCACTTGTATCCTCATAATCCAAGCTAGAATCCTTAATATTCTTTGCAGACAACAGAAAGCTAATGAAATCATTATAGTACTCATTTTAATAAAGGATGACATTTTGACATTAAGAACGAAATCCATAACAATGTCATTATGACACATCGGAATATAAACAAATAAATAGATTAGTCATGAATAAAATATTTTTCCTTATCGATTTTTTCCTAAGAATATTTTATTCAAGAATGCTGCATTATTAAATTCCATTCTGCATAATATATCGACTTATAATACAAATAATAGCTAAACGAAGTTATTACAGAATAATCCAATTACGTAGAAAAGCGACGAACGCAGGCGAACGAACAGGCTTCCCATTATTCTCTGCAATTTATTTGCACAAGAATAAAGTGGAATTTTGCAGCTAACCTACTTTTAACGTCAAAATGTACGTTTCGTGCTTACAATATATTTTGAAGCAGTTATATGTATTTTGATGTGCTTGAAATTGTCTCCTTATATTAGTATAATTATGTATTTAAACTGAAATAAAATTGTTTTCTATTATAAAAGGAGAATTTTATTAATATTTAAATATAAATATCGTTGTTGAGCGAAAAAGGATAATTATTCTAAAATTAAAAAGTTAGCAAAAGCGGTAGAGCAAAAGTATTAAATAATTCCTTAGAATGGAGGCCGTAAAAATACTTACAAAAGTGTGATAGATCGTCTACCTACAGCACGACGCACAGTAGTCCGGTCAAATTAGACCAAAAAATAGGACTGAAGCAAGGAAGTTTAAAGGTGTATGGAAGCCCAATACTGTAGAACAAAATTGTCTAGGCGTGCAGGGCAGCGGGAATCGGGGAATTGGCCCCGCGGAGTTTGCGCAATGAATAGTAGGTCAGCGCCGGACTTCCATAATTCTTTGTTACTATCTCTAAAGTTGACATCATCAAATGTCAAATTCAAGCATTCACTGTTTTTTTATTTTTTGCACAAAATTGTTGGTTATTAAACGATACTACCATAGAATATTTAAAATTATTGTGTAATATTGGATTTTATATCATCTGATATAATATGGAAAGAATAGATGGCGCCACTTTACAGCCTTCTATTTAAATGGTCGATATTTTTGGGAGTTTTGTATTTTTACCAAAAAATCTTAGTAAATAAATAAAAACACAATTTTTTAAAAATAAATTGCAAACATTGTATGATAGTTTCATGTACTTATCACCAATTTTGTGATAAAAGAAGGGCAATATAGTGTAAATGAGTTTAATCTTATCCTAAGATTGTGGTTGTACATTAAAAAGTGAAAATTTTTATAACTGCTTTTTAGGCATATACTTTTCACTAATAACAAATATTCATGACAGAATAACAGTGGTTAAAAATGTTTAGTAACCTTTGGTACCTAGGTATCCATTGCAACAGTAACCGTTAAATATTATGTGTCTACAGTATGTCGAGCTTAAAAAGTTGATAATGTAAGTTTCAGAAACCAAAAATCTAATTTCTTTTTAAACAAATACAAAAAAAGCAAAAAGGAACTTTAACATAAAATTGTACTTTCTTTTATTCAATTAGAGGGACCTGTATACATTAAAATTTGCCTGGTCTACCCAGTAATTATAATTTTGATCCTTTAAAAGAATGTACTAAATTATTAAATGAAATAAAAGTACCTAAATGTAAACCTTATTTCTTTTTAATAATCTACAGAAATACACAAACATTGTGGAAATCATCTAAAAGATAGTTAAGGTTGCCTTACTTTTCTCACTGCTATTTTCTATGAAATTTTCATTTTCTATAATTCAAAATTGATATATTATTATTTATTCGGTTACCTAACGTTACGTCTCATAAGAAGCACCTAATTTAAATATAAGAAATACTTACCTAAAGTAAAAAATGCCGGGTATGTTACCCTTAGATTTGCAAGACAAAACCATACAACCTCTAATCATTTTGTTACGATATTATAAGTAACAAACAATAAACACAAAATTATAGTCACAATTTAATAAACACTAATCACTAAAATAAGAGGGTTTTTATCAATTCAAAAAACTTCTGCAACCACAAAATATAATCACACAAAGCAAAACAATCGAAACTAATACGGCTCTCATAAAAGTATAATGTGTTGCCTAACTACACACTGATTCATCAGTGTGTAAGTAGGCAACACATTAAATTATTTCGTGGAATTTCGTTATTGCGCAAAATCGGCGGGGCCAACTCTGACAGTTATTTTCATACTGGGCTGGACATTTTTTGATTGAATGGGCCATAGCATTGGGCTTCCATACACCTTTAAACTTCCTTGGACTGAAGGTACATAAATCTACATCAAGGTGAAAGTGGATAAAATTGTTCAAAACATAATTAAAAATAACATTTCCTCATTGTTCCGGTACGTGGAAAAACATTTATTCAAGGTCAAAAGTCAAAAAAATGTTTTTTTTCGCGATTTTCTTCAAAACGGTAAGTTTTATCGTAAAATTACCTAAGACAAAAATTGTAGATCATAAAGTTATCTATAAAAAAAGTATTAATGTTTTTTTTTTAAAAAAGCTGCTGTTCCTGAGATATAAAGATTCAGAAAGTTGTAAGCGTCATTGTATGCACACGATTCCACGCCACTTCTGAGGTAGTGTACTAAGTGTATTTTTTTTAACGTGCTTTCCCCAGTAGGCCTATTCCACAGGTCTGTTGTAATTCTGTTTAAATGAAAACTATTGCATAATGACAGATATTTGCAAGGGTTGTAATTGATAAAAGCGATGGAAATTAAAAAACAGTAGAAACATTTATTCGTCCGATTCATAATCTTCAATTACTTCCCCTTGATCTTTTTCTTCTTCTTCTTGATCTTCTCCTTCTTCTTCATCCTGGGTGTACGTGAATTGAATCAAAACTTCCGCCGCACCATCTATAACAGCAAAACAAATTAAAAACGTACACGAATACCTATGCGAACACAACATCAACCCAACAACTAAAATAGTCGACTGAAATCAAAAGCCGAAACAAAATAATTCATTTTTCATCTTCCGACAACTAATTCATCCAGAATAATTCGTTATTTCGAAAGCAAACGCTTCGACTTCGGGTAAATCGACGGTCGGCTCAATATATCGAATATCGACTGGCGTTGAATGGTCAATATTTCATATGTCGAATGATATTCCGAATATGAAGATCTTTCGGAATACGAATATTCGAATTTTAAAATCATCCGAATATGCCCATCACTACTGTATTCCAAAACTTGCGATGCTTGATCTTCACAAGGGTTTTAAAAGTGATTCTTAAGATACCTCAAGCAACTTATAAATGGGACATCTTATTGTAATTTTACAGGAAGTTTCACAAATAATTTCTCTGCTTGCGAAATATAAAAATGTATTAAAATTTTAAATTAATTTTTGTAAGACACCTTCCCTGAATAGCAATAATAGAATGTCCCCCAGGGTAATCTAAAGGATAACAAATTAAAACATTATAAAGATCGAGCAATCAAAACATTTAAATGCTGTTTTTCTGGACCTAAAAAACAACACATTTTGGATAAAAATCACACGTTAGTTGTTTTATCATTTAAATATTTTAATAGGCAAATGTTTTAAAATTTTTCAT